>CAUYLG010029845.1:0-35318 GCA_963573385.1 Cacajao melanocephalus | reverse complement strand
CCTGCCTTCTTTGAGCTTACATTCTACTTGGGGGACCAGACAATTAAAAAATATATACAAATGCCTTTATAATAATGTAATGGCCGGTAGTGATCAACTCAATGAAAAAAAGCAGGGCAGGAAGGGATGCTGTGTTGTGGGGGGTAGCAATGGCGTCTCTTAGCAGAGAGCTGAGTGAGGTAAGGGATGCCATCACATAGACATCTGGCGAAAGAGTGTTCCAGATGCAGGGAGCAGCAAGTGCAAAGGCCCTGGGGCAGGAGTGTCCTGGTGTATTGTGGCCAGAGCATCAGAGGTGAAGGGCAGAGAGTTGGTAATGAGGTAACAGAAGTGAGGAAGGACCAGATTATACAGGGCCTGGGAGGCCATGATGGAGGCTTAGCTTTTTAAGTAGGATGGGAAGCCATTGACAGTGTTTGAAGAGAGGAGTGATGAGATATGACTTAGATTTTTGAAGCCTTATCTGGTTGTTTCGTGCTGATTAGACGATAGAGGGGCAAGAGTGGAAGCACAGAAATAACCCGAATAACCCTCCTTCCTCTTGGTGAAATAACTCCCTTCCTATGCTGACAGCAGGGAGCAAATTCAGCTGGAAGTGTCACAGGCAGCTGAGTGACTGTGCAGTGAGCCAGAGCCCAGAAGCCACTAAGGTGTAATTCATCTTTTATAAAGAGAGGAGTTAAAAGGACAGATTATAAAATTCAGCCCAGTGTTTTGTTTTTTAAATATGCGCATCTACCGGTTTTTTTTTTCTCTTTTAGATGTTTTGTTGATCAAATTATATTCTTGACATGTTGGGGACCGTCTACATTTCCCCAAATGCTGCCTAATGATGCCACAGTGCAATTAAGACTAATTTGTTGGCAGAAATAGTAGGAAGTTGTTCCGATCTACAAAAGAACAAATCTCAGTGTTCTTATTATTATCCTTATTATTGAGGCCATTACTATTGCTAGAAACACGTGTCAAGCTGAAAGAAGCAGGAGGGAAGATGAAAAACATGAGGGAAGATGAAAAACATTTGGGAAGAGAGAAGAGGTGCCTCTGAGGAAGTCAGAACATTTGGAGCCAAAATTCCAGAGTTTGGATCTTGCCTGCATTACTGGCTGCTTGTGTAAGCTTGGAGAAGGGACTTAACCTCACCAAGCCTCAGTCTTTTCATGTGTAAATCGGATATGTCAATGTTATCTACATCATTCGATTGTTGAGGAGTAAATGAGATATTTAAATTATTTCCTGAAATATATCGTATCATTTAGGATTAAGTTTGGTTGTGACAAACATACTCAAAATAACAGTGGCTTAAATAAGTAGATGTTTATTTCACTTTCACCTACAGGACTGATTTAGACAGTGCGAAGTGTGTGCTGAATCTATTCTATCAGGTCCCTAGGGACCCAGGCTCCTATTGCTCCCTAGTCTAAAATAGTGTTCAAAGCTCTCTTCATCATACTTACTGTCCAGGCAGCAGGGGCCAAAGAGCACATGCCAGCTGCATTTAAGTAAGCTGTCCCCTGACACGTTCACTTAAATCTCATTGGCTAGAGCTTAGGCACGTGGCCACATCTAGCTGCAAGGGATGCGGGGAGGTGTAGCCTTTATTCCAGGAGGCCTTTTTGTCCAGCCCCAAACTGAGGGTTCTAATACAATGGAAGAAAGGAAGGCTGTGTGATAAGAGATAAGTGGCAGCCTCTCCAAAGCTGGCCCTAGAGGAAGGAGAAGGAAGGGAGAAGAGTTAGAATTGTATTCTCAGAGACACCAACCCAAATATCATATTTTATCTCTTTTTCTCCTTCTCGCTCCTACCAGTCAACTACCAAGTCCTGCTGTATCTACATCCTAAAATTCTCTTATATGCCCTTTCTCCTCCCAGTTTCCATGTAAACAGCCCTAATTCAGACTTAATCATTGCCACTAGGACTGTTGCAAATGCTCCTTGCTATCTCGTCACAACCTGTGGTCCCTCTTCTTTAAAATCTCAGTCTGTGACTGAGACCCAATGGAGTCCCACACAGACTACAGGCTGATATCCAATCCTCTGAGCTCAGCCTTTTAGGCCCTAAAGGATGGTCCCCAATCTCTTGTTGGCTCTGCTCATATACATTCCCAGCAGCCAGGCAGAATATTTTGTTGTTAGTTGAATAAGCCACATCCTCTGCACTTCCCTGTCTTTGAACCTGCTCTTTCCTGTACCACTTTTCTCTTTCTTGATTGGAAAATTCCCATTCAAGCTTTAAAACCCACATCAAATGTACCCTCCTTTTAAGTCTTTAGCCCTGTGACACTCATTTGGCTGTTTGCCTTCACAGCCATCTCTTACTCTTCCCCTTCTCCACTCTACCATGGGGGTGTTGTGTAGGTGGAAGTGTTCTCCAGGCTCTTGGTGAGCTGTCTTTTGGCTGAGTTTAGCCAATAAGAGGCACTTGTGGGAGACTGGAGGATGGAAGGAAGAAGGAAGGCAGGGCATTTATCATCTTTCTCTTTGCCTGGGACAGCATCCCTGGCAGCAAGTACATCTTTTGCCAGACAATGGCCCCCTCTGTGGCTTCAGATTCTTCTAGGCAGCCTTCCCTGTGGTCTAGCTCCTTGCAGGACAACCCCAGCTCTGACATAGGGTAAAAACCATTTCTTTTCACTGTCTTTTCATTTCCAAAGGAGCTGGTGGCTTCCAGCTATTGCTAATTTTTGGATGGTGCTAATTTGCCCTCTTGACTCTTCCATCACCTGCACAACCAGCTCCCTGCATTAAATTTCCACTGTGTGAAATACCTAGAATGGTTTCTGTTCTCTTAACCAGACTCTAACTGATTCAAGTGCCTGGCAGTATTGATTCTAGTACTTGGCACAGAGTATGTGTTCAATAAATAGCTGTTGAGTAAATACATGATAAATTGAGCTCCACTTCCAACCATGGTTCCCCAACTTCCAGGTCATTTATTTATTATAGCATGCATTGCATTTGTTTGTTGATGCATCTGTCTCCTCTTCCATGGTAGTTGGGGATGTAGACACAATACTCTATGGATCCTGACTCCTGAAAAGCATTTCTTTCATTTTCTGCAGCTGGGAGTTGGGAAGGAAAGGAGAAGAAAATAGAATGGAGAGGGGTGGAAGGTTCTCTATGGGTCTTTCTGCCTTTCTTATTTTAAACACAGGGCCTTGCTTCTGGGTTCAGGCAAGAATTTATGAATGTATTTAGGCAGCAACACAAGCGGACCTTTGGCAAGAAATGTTCCTTGTCATGCTCTGGCAGCCTACAAAGGGAGGCAGCTAGAAACATCAGAAGGGAGATAGATTTTCTCAAACTCATAGAGGCTCCCAGCCCAACCCCCACCACTCCTTTAAATGTCACCTGGAAATGCCTGGGAGAAGAGAGGAAGCTTCTGTTTTCTGGTTGGGATGGTGACTTGGTGGAGAGGAAGCACTGTAAGTGTTCTCAGATTTTAGTCTGTTTTGAAGACAGAGCAAGGCAATGAGGTTTCACTTGCATTTGGAAGGATTTGGATTAGACATTGGAAGGGACTGTTGATCACCTCATCCTTGATGATGATGTGCGACAACTCAGGTGCAGAACCTCATTAACGTGATCTCCTAACAGTCTCCTGGTCTCCCAGTCCACTCTGCTCTAGCCAGGCTGGTCTTCATTCTGTGCCCTGAACGTGTCTCAGGACCTTTGCACTTACTGTTCTCTCTGCCTTGTCTGCCTTTCCTCCTCATTATTGGATCCCTCTTGTTATTCAGATCTCAGTTCAAACGCCACCTCCTCAGGGAGGCTTCCCTGACTGCCCCATCTGAAGTGTCTGCAACCTAGACCATTGCCTGATTTCATGATTCATTTGTCACTGTCTGTATCCATCATATTTCTTTATTTCCATACCTGTTCATTTTCTGTCTAAACCCACCAGATTATAAGCCTCTTGGGGGTAGAAATCCTTTCTATTGTTTTCCCCCACTCATACCTGATACCCAGAACCAGTGCCTGGCATATAGTAAACACCCAGTAAGTAATTTTTTGGATGAGGGTATAAATTATTAGCTTCAGGAATGCCTAAGAAAACTAGTTATTGCCAGGTGTGGTGGCTCATGCCTATAATCCCAGCACTTTGGGAAGCCGACGTGGGAAGATCACTTGAGGCCAGGAGGTTGAGGCAAGCCTGGGCAACATAGCAGGACCCTGTCTCTACAAAAAATAAAAAACAAATTTAGTTGGGTATGGTGACACTACTTGGGAGGCTGAGGCAGGAGGATTGCTTGAGCCCTGGAGTTGGAGGCACAGTGAACTATGATTGTGCCATTGCACTCCAGCAAGACCTTGTCTCAAAAAAAAAAAAATAAATAAATAAATAAAAAAGAAAGAAAAGAAAAGAAGTTATCATGGCTCAGGGGTGACCTGGTGTGCTTAGCTGAGGTCCGTCTGGAAAGTCTTGTTTATAGAGGAAGGGAGAGAATGGGCATAGTCCTGGACTCACATTTAATGTGAGAGTTAAATGACATGATACCTGCAGAGCACTTAGCACAAGGCCTGGTGTATAATCAAGGGCTCTGTGAATGTTAGCATATGAAGGTCCAGATGCAACCCCCTGACCCTCCAATGGAGGCCCTCCTGAATGCTGAGTAGGGGGTGGTGTCTGGGCTCTCTGGCTTGAAGATGGGCTGGGTATAAGGGCTGGGTTTGAAGTTGCCTGAGGTAGCCCTACTGTGGAGGCTGCTGAGCCGGAGGCCAGGAAGCAGTTGTTCTCTGGGGCTTGGAAAGACTGTCAGCCTGAAAAGAGCCTCCAAGAACGTTGTGCCCAGGCATGTAATAGAGTTGCTGAGAGGGTGGACTCTGGAGTCAGATACCTGAATTTGAATCTTGGCTCTCTTGTTTACTAGGTGGGAGGGTAGCTTAACCTCCCTGTATGTCATTTTTCCCATCTATGGAATTGGGACAATACTGTTAATTGCCTCATAGTACCTGCTCAAGTCTGTGAGGGTTTAATGAGTGTGTGTAAGCACTTAGATCTGTGCCTAGAATAGAGTAAGTGCCATATATGTGATAGCTATCCAACAGCAATGATAACTATTGTTATTAGTTCTCTGGGGGTTTTTGGCTAAATTGCATCCCCTTAAGTTCATAATAGTTCAGATTGGGAGATAAAGTCTTCAAAGATGTGATTAAGCTCAAAGAAGACGTTAGGGTGGGCCCTAATTCCATCTGACTGGCGCTCTCATAGGAGATTTGGACACACAGACACCAGGGGTGCACAGAGAAAAGGCCATGTGAGGAAGAGAGAAGGTCCCATCTGCAAGCCAGGGAGTGAGGCCTCAGGAGAAGCAAAACCTGCCAACACTTGCTTTTGGGAGTTGGGAAGTTTTGGAATTCTAGTTTCCAGAATTTGAAAGCTAGAAGATAAGTTTCTGTTATTTTATTTTAGTATTTAATCTGTCTGTGGTCTTTTGTAATGGCAACCCCAGTGGATTAATACACTGGGTCAAGAAATTCAGAGGCCCAGAGAATGGGGCTGAATATCTTCTTCACCCTCCTGGGACGTCCCCATTGTAGAAGCAGCTACAGCACAACCGCAGGCCTCCCTCTGCCCACACCTCCCTGATTAACTCACAGCCCCAGGCTCCAGCCCTCCCTCCTGCCTGGGGGGCATCACCAGTGCAGTCTTAGTCTATCACTAGGCCTGTCTGTGACTTGCTCAGTGGGTCAGGGCAGTGCTAAGGAGGCCTTGAGACCTGTCCTTGTATATGAAAAAAGCAAACAGACAAGGTGACTCCCTGCCTGGACACCTAAGCAAACACAACCTGTTGACAATCAGCCTGGGGGCCCGGGACAAGCTTGGTTTTTCCCAAGAATGTTATCAGTTTGTGTTACTTCTGTCACAGGAGGCCCTGAAGAGAGTGAATGGGAGAGGGTGACTGCTCCCTGCAAACCCTCTCCATGTCTGGACTGAGGAAATTGCTCGAAGCTCCATCCCTCTCCTGGTGGGGCAGCAGCAGCGTCCAGATAAGGACTCTGAAACTCACAAAGACTGAGAAACTCACAAAGGGCCAGTCTGGAGGGCAGTTAGAGACACCCTTATATTACAGATAGGGAAACTGAGGTCCCAAGAATGCCGGGACCCACGGACTCCTGCTCAGCTCCCACTTACAGCCTGGTTGGTTCCCAGCAACACCGGGCATTTCCAGGGCTATCTCGCCCATGTGTGGTCCTGTCACTTCCTCTCCCAATCCACTCTGACCCCAGGCTCATCCTCCACCCTGGTGTTTACAACATACAGGGAGTACTTACTAGCTTCCAGGGCAGTGACAATGGAGAGTGTTCAAAGGTGGTGGGTAGGATGGGAAATGGGCTTGAAACTCTATCTTGGGAGAGTCAAGTGAAGAAACATGCAGGTCAGCCCAGAGAAGGTCAAACAATTCAGAAGGGGTGCTGAGGGATGGAGGATGCCAGGCCATAGGGAAGGAGCAGGAAGAACAGTGGGATGATCCACAAAATGTCAGAGTCTGACTCAGTGTAAGGGAGTCCCTTTCACAAAATAACCATAAACTTAAACTCCAATAGTCATCAACCCCTTCTAGTCCATCCCACCCCCAACTCCCAACTCTGCCTCTACCCTTGGAGTCTTATATCCCTCCTCTTCAGTCAGAGCCAATCCCAGTGAAGCAGGCAGAAATGGGCCCACCTGATTGGAGCAAGGGCGGTCTAAAGGCGGGTCCAAGTGGTTGACTGACTGGAAGGGCAGCTTGCCTTGGCTAGAGTTGTGGCTGCAGGGAAAGGCTGGGCACTTTGCTGGAGGGCAGAGTGGGCAGAGGCTCCAGAGCAGCTGGTCAGCCGGGGGCCTTTGGCAGTGACAGTAGCTCTGCTTAGCTGGTGAAGTGATGTTCTCCTCTGATTGAGCTAATTACGCTGATTGAATTTCCTCCTTCTCCCTTCAGTGCCTCCTGCCTCCTCCTCTCTCCTGTCTCTTCACCACCCCTCCCTTTAGAGAGAAAGTGAAAGGTTTCCTTAATGTGACTGGTAATTGTTATGCACACAGTGTCAGATGTTAATGCAGGCCCTGATTGACAGCTAATCAGCCCATCAGCTGTACAAAAAGAGTGAATAACTCGGTAATTTGATTTCCCCTGATTCCCCTGCGTGGGATGGCAGGAAAGTCTAAATTAGCAATCAGGGAGCCCGTGGCAGATCCTGGAGTGTGGTGGTGGGGATCAAGGGGCTGCAGTGCAGCTGCAGCCGTGGAGGGCCCGATATCCATGGTGGGGAGAGCCCCTATTGGCCTCACCTTGAGGGGTAGAGGAGCTTGGTGAGTCACACAGGCTAAATGTGGGGGGTGGCAGAGTAAAGTCCCCATCCAGTGGGTGCCCCTTCCTTCCTTGGTGGTGGCAGGGGAGGTGCCTCAGGCTGGCCTCTGGGAGAGGGAGGGGGCCTGGGGATGTCCTCACCTCCTGTTGTCTAGGAGACCTCATGGTGGAAGGTGGGAGGGATGTGGCAGCTTCCTCCCCACCCTCCGGCCCTTTCAGAGCTGGTTGCCAGGGTTTCTACCATGTGACCCAAATTCTTCTAATTTAGCGAAATAGGAGTCCCCTCACTCAGCTTTTGGCAGATTACATTCAGGTAAAATGAAACACAGGAGAAGCACCTGTGGATTATTTGGTTCCAAATGAAACCGTTTCCAGCTGCCTTTGGCAGGCAATAGTAGCTGGTCACAGTTGGCATTCACTGGGGACCCAGTGTGGCCTGGGGACTATGCCTAGTGTTTGTTTGTATCTGTTGCATAGAGGAAGAAGGATTGAATATCTGGCTCAAAGTCCCACAGCGAGAAAGTGGTGGATCTGAGATTTGAACCCAGGGCAGCTCCAGCTTCCCGGCTGTGGCTGGGGAGGCGGGATTAGCGGTAGTTTCCACCAAGGTCTAGCATGGGGAGCTATCTTCTCATCAGAAGACTGTCCCCCTCCGCATGAGTTCCTGCCGCCCTCTAGCCAGGGAAGTGCCTGTGTGTATCTGTAGATCACAGATCTATGTGTGAATATTTGTCCTTTTACAGATGGGGAAACTAAGGCTGAGGAGGGTAGGAGCTTGCCTAAGGCAATGTAAAGAACTGATACATGGCCAGACGCAGTGGTTCGTGCCTGTAATCCCAGCACTTTGCGGGGCAGAGGTGGGTGGATCACCTGGGGTTGGGAGTTCAAGACCAGCCTGACCAACATGGAGAAACCCCATCTCTACTAAAAATACAAAATTCGCTGGGTGTGGTGGTGCATGCCTGTAATCCCAGCTACTCAGGAGGCGGAGGCCGGAGAATCACTTGAACCTGGGAGGCAGAGGTTGCTGTGAGCGGAGATCACGCCATTGCATGCCAGCCTGGGCAACAAGAGCAAAACTCTGTCTCAATCAATCAATCAATCAATACATACATACATACATAGCTAGCTAGCTAGCTATTACCCAGCTGGGGCTGGAACCCGGCTCTCCCGCTGCGGCCCAGTGTGGATCTCCTCTCCCACCCTATCTCTCCCGCTGCTCCTAGCCCCCTCCCCCTACTCCACCCCAACTGTGGGAGCTAGCGGTAGAAGTAGGGGGCTGGAGCTGGGCAGCCAGCAGGGCCTAGAGATGCCGGGGTGGACTCTAGGTGGCAAAAAGACATTGTTGAGCAGCAGCTGCTCCACTTGCAGAAGAGGTGGCTGCCAAGGAGGGAGGGGCCTTGGGTTTGCCCCTGTCGGCGTTCTAACGACATGGTGGCCTGAGCCTGGGAGCTGGAAGGGGTGCCTGCAGTGTGGTCTGTGTGTGTGCATTTAAGTGTATCCAACCTGTGTTCACGATGCATGCCCTGGCCCATCTGTGGGGGGCCAGGACCTTCCTATCAGGCCCCAGTGGCCATCTCTCCCCCCACTCTTCTGCCACCACCCCCCAACTCCAGGTAGACCAGCCATCTGGATGCTGAGAGTGGGCCAGGGGTCTAGGGAGAGACTGGAGGCAGGAGCCGTGGTCTTGTCCTCAGGGGCTTGGGAGGCTGGGATTATAGATTGCAACAGCCAGAGGAAGCAGGAGTTGAACTCGAAAGGCCAGGGATGGGCGTGCTCGTGCACGCGTGTGGTGGGGGACGAGGCATGCGATGGGAATCACAATGCCAGCGGTCATGGTCTCCTGTTGATTGAGCTGTTATTTGCTGCCAGGCTCTGGTTAAGCACTTGACGTTTATTAACTAATTTAATCCTCGCAACAGCCCATGGTGGTGCCCTTGTTATCCCCATTTTACAGATGTTAAGTAACTTGCCCTAGGCCACCCAGCTAAGCAGTAGAACTGGCTTCTGAATCTGGGCTGTCTGTGTGCTGGGGAAGAAGAACCAAGGAACTGCTGAGGATGCTGAGCATCTCCAGGGCCTTCCCATGCACCTAGCACTGGGGACTTTGCAAAGCACCTGCTGTTGATCACACCATTTCATCCTCCCTGCAATGCTGGAAGGCGGGTTAGGATCCCATCCGCTGGAAGAAGCCAGGGTGTGTCAGAGGACATCATGCAGCCTGTGAGTCCCCGAGCTGACTCCCTGCCTCCCTGCTTCCACCGAGGGGGCTGCAGGTGCCAGCTTCTGAGCTGTTGAGGCCGCCCAGTCCTATCCTTACCCTCGGTCCTTTGAGGGACCCTGGGGAAACAGACCCTGCTGGCTACCAGCTCTGAGGTCTGAGCAACATTTCTGTGGTCTGGCTGCTCCGGTCTGTGGGCTGTCACTTGGGACCATCTGCCACTCAGAAGGGCAGGCCGGTAGGGCCTCTGCTGTGAGAGGTGTTTAGATTCTCGCCCCTGAACACATCCCTCCCACTTCTTGCCCTTATCACCGGCTGCTGCCACCACACTCTACCAAAGCAGCTGGCTGGGGAGAAGCTTCTGCCCTGTGTCTCCTTGGAGACCCCTGATCCCCCAGGGAAGCTGAGGCTCTGGGGTCTTAGACCCATGGCATCCATCTCGACTCCTGCTCAGCTCCCATTTGGGGCTTTGGCGGTCCCATGAGGGCCAGCTCCCCAGCAGCACCAGGCATTTCCAGGGCTATGTCACCCATGAGTAGTCCTGTCACTTCCTGTCCCAAGCCACCCTGACCTCACACATCCTCCACCCTGCTGGCATCAGAGAAGACCCTGCTGACCCACACAGTGTCCGTGGCATGTTACTGTTCTGATGATCTCCTTTGATCCCACAGCGTGTCTGGAAGTTGGTGCCACCTATCCATTTTATCCATTTTATCATCAGTGAATAAACTGACACCCCGGGAGTGGAGTGACTTGAGATAAGAGGTAGAGCAGACTTTCTGTGATTCAGAGTCCGTGTTCTGGGCACAGAAAGATTGGCTGTCCCCTTGCCTCCTAGCCCACCTCCCTTACCCACAGCCTGGATGGAATCCCCAGCCCAGGGCCCAGCTCATCCAGAAGGTGCAGGGCACTCTTGTTCCACTGCCAAGCCTAGATGGCTGGCAGGGGGTAGGTAGGGGAGAGGTATTTAGGATAAATTCAGTCAAAGGCCAGGCACATGGGGACTAAGCTAGGTCAGGACCACGAGCTAGAGGATAAAGAGGCAGAAGGAGAGGGGCTGTCCTGCACCAGCAGTGCGGACTGGAGACTGGTCAGTGTTACGAGAGTCCCCCACGAAGGGGCTGCAGTGGGTAGGTCTGGGTGGAGGGGACCGCCATCGCGGCTCCTGCCAGAGGAAGCAGGAGTTGAATGCGCAGCCCGGGGATGGGGTGGGCTCTTGAGTGTCTGTGGTGGGGGAGGAGGTGTGCGCTGGAAATCACAAGGCCAACGGTAGTGATCTCGCTCTTGCTGACTGAGTTCTTATTTGCTGCCAGGCTCTGATGAAGCACTCGACATTTATTAACTAATTTAATCCTCACAGTAGCCCCGTGGTCCCGCCTCCTGCCCATTTTCATTTGGGAATGGGGACCAGGGAACAGAGGTGACTTGTGAGCTACCTGAGGCCACATGGGCAGAAAAGTTCAGTCAGGGACAAGGCCCCAGGTGTCCTGGGTCAGCCCAGGGACAGCTGACAGGCCCAGAGGACCCTCCTTTTCCAGGATCAGTCATCGAAGGCAAATGAGGCTGGGCTGGGAGGCACTGCAAAGTACAAGACCCCGTTTGCCAATGGTCAAGGGCTGCGCACGGTGGGGAGGCTGGCCACCGCAGCTGCACCCTTGCCTGCGGAAGCAGGCCCACAGCCACCCATGCTCCCACGTGGACACGTCCCACAAACACACACACACCTCACACATTTACACAGCTCACACATGACCATGGGCATGACCAATGATGTCACAAATCATAGATGTAGACAGGCATGCCCAGGTGTGCACGCACACACACACGCACACACACACACACACACACACCACACACACGCAGCACAACCAGGCGAGCTGGAAGCCAGGCACCTGGGGCTCGGTGCTTGTTTTGTCCTTGCTGTATGACCTTGAACAGCTCTGGGCCTTATTATTATTATTATTGTCATTTTGAGACGGAGTCTCGCTCTGTTACCCAGGCTGGAGTGCGATGGCATGATCTTGGCTTACTGTAACCTCTGCCTCCTGGGTTCAAGGTGTTCTCTTGCCTCAGCCTCCCAAATAGCTGGGATTACAGGCATGCACCACTCCTGCCCAGCTATTTTTAGTAGAGATGGGGTTTCACCATGTTGTCAGGCTGGCCTCAAACTCCTGACCTCAGGTGATCCACCCGCCTCTGCCTCCCAAAGTGCTGGGATCACAGGCATGAGCCACAGCGCCTTGCCAGCTCTGGGCCTCATTCTAAAGCCCTTTCTGGTGGTTCCCCCATCCCACCCTCCCCTAGAACTGACCACCCCATCTTGTACCACCTCCTACTGGCACTTGGGAGTTCCTTTTATGCTGCTTGCCTATTTAGGAGTCTGCTGCTCCCATCAGAGTGGAAATTCCTTGAAAGGGGGTTCTGGGCTCTAACAACCATAGGTGCTTGGCTGGTGCCCTCCGAACAGGTGGCTGAGCTGCTTCCCTTTTGACAGGCCTTGACTCCACCCCCAGCCTCTAGCCCAGTGCTTCTCACTTAAGGATCTTGTTAAAATGTGTGTTCTGGTTTTTAGGGCTGGGGGCTGAGGCCCTCTGTTTCTAGCAAGCTCTCAGGTGATGGATGCTGCTGGCAGGTGCATCACACAGAGCTGCAAGGCTTGTTCCTCCAGGCGACCCCTTCAGAGGTCCGGCATCCTCACTGCCATCTCCTCACAAATGCTGCGAGCCTTGGCTTCATCGCGCCTCTCATGGCAGGAATGTCATTTCCCTTAGGGTGAAGCTCCTTTACTACACAATCGCTGGCACTCAAATCCTTCTTCCTTCACGAAGTTGAGCTCCATCTCCAGGGAGATCTTCAGGGACTGCAAACAAAGATCCAGGTCTCTGGATTTGCTCTCCTCCTGGATAACAGTACTGTTCCTGCGGTGGGTCTGGGAATGTCTCATTTCTACATTCAAAAGTTGGTGAGAGGCTGGGCACGGTGGCTCACGCCTGTCATCCCAGCACTTTGGAAGGCCAAGGCAGGAGGATCACCTGAGGTCAGGAGTTTGAGACCAGCCTGGCCAACATGGTGAAACCCTGTCTCTACTAAAAATACAAAAATTAGCCAGACAAGGTACACGCACCTGTAATCCCAGCCACTCGGGAGGCTGAGGCAGGAGAATCACTTGAACCTGGGAGGCGGAGGTTGCAGGGAGCTGAGATAGCGCCCCTGCAGTCCAGCCTGGGTGACAGAGTGAGATTCCATCTAAAAAAAAAAAAAAGTTGATGACGTTCCCCCTAAAGTGTGGTAAGGACTACATGCAACACTCCAGGGAAGTGTGGCCTGAGCAGGTGCAGTGAGGCAATCGTCTCCCTTAATCTATGCACCATACTCCTACTGATAAAGCCTAAGAGTGAACTAAATTTCTTTAGCAGCTGCCTCACTTATGCTGGCCCATATTTGCCTTATGGTCACCTAAGGACACCAGCATGTTGCTCTCACTAGTTCTTATCTTATAACACTCTTAATAAGTGGCAATTCTGTGACCCAACAATTCTAAAGGATATGATTAAAAACTTTTTTTGTTGTTTCCATAGGGTTTTGGGGTGCAGGTGGTATTTGGTTACATGAGTAAGATTTTAGTGGTGATCTGTGAGATTTTGGTGCACTCATCACCCAAGCAGTATACACTGAACTCAATTCATAGGCTTTTATCCCTCACTCCCCTCCCACCCATTCCCCTTGAGTCCCCAGTCTGCTGTGTCATTCTTATGCCTTTACATCCTCATAGCTTAGTTCCCACATATCAGTGAGAACATATGATGTTTGGATTTCCATTCCTGAGTTACTTCACTTAGAATAATAATAGTCTCCAATCTCATCCAGGTCACTGCAAATGCCATTAATTCATTCCTTTTTATTGTTGGGTCATATTCTATTGCGTGGGGTGTGTGTGTGTGTGTGTGTGTGTGTGTGTGTGTATAATGGAATATATAGTGTGTGTGTATGTATATGTGTGTGTGTATCTATATATACATATATATCACAGTTTCTTTATCCACTCATTGATTGATGAGCATTTGGGCTGGTTCCACATTTTTGCAATTGCAAATTGTGCTGCTACAAACACTAGTGTGCAAGTATCTTTTTCGTGTGATGATTTCTTTCCTAAAGGATGCAATTTGGGCTCAGTAAGAGGAGTCCTTCCTTTCTTCCTCCTGGCCATGTGCAGACTCAGAGGCCCTGCAGTTTCCCTGCTGGCTGGCGCATGGGTGTGTTCTCTCAGCTGGCTCAGTACTCCTGCATTTTTGTCCCACCTGTCCCCCTACAGCCCACTGCACTTCAGGAACCACAGACAAATTTGTTGCCTCGTTGTCTCCCTTGCCCTTCCAGAACGAGGTATAGCAGAAGGAGTTTTTAAAACTTTTATTTTTGAGATGAGGTCTCACTCTGTCACCCAGGTTGGAGTGCAGTGGCGTGATCTTGGCTCACTGCAACCTCCACCTCCCAAGTTCACGTGATCCTACCACCTCAGCCTCCTGAGTATCTGGGACCACAGGCACGCACCATCACACTCGGCTAATTTTTTTTTTTGTATTTTTTGTAGAGACGGGTTTTCTCCATGTTGCCCAGGGTCATCTCGAACTCCTGAGCTCAGGTCATCTACCTGCCTTGACCTCCCAAAGTGCTGGGATTACAGGCGTGAGCCACCGTGCCCAGCCTTAGGAGAAGGTTTAAATTGGGGAACCTGATACAAATGCTGTCCTGTCTTGACAAGGAGTTACTTCAGCACCCTGGCCTTGCAGACCTACTACATGCCATGCAGTGTGTCCAACAGAGAAGGGGCAGGAGGACGGGGAGCAGATTGGAGCACTTCATACAGGCACCCAGCCAGTAGATATATGTTGAGCACCTTTGCTTGCCAGGCACTGCTGTAGGTGCTGGGGAGCAGGAGAGAGGAAGACAGAAAAGGCTCCTGTCCTCATGGACTAATGGTACCATTAAGGGGCAGGGGGAGGGACAGACAGGAAAACCAAATAAAGGCAGAGGGGAAGAAGCCAGGGAGGAAAATGGGGACAGGCAGTTGCTCCAGGCAGCATAGTACAATGGTTAAGGACCTGGACTCTGAAGCCAGAATACCTGTGTTCAAACCTGAACTCTGGCTGTGTGGCCCTGGGCAAGTTACCAGCTCTGTGCCTTCATTTCTCACCCCGCAGCTTTTATAAAGTACCTGTGCAGTGCTTGGCATGCCTTGAGTGCTTCCCATTAGGCGAGGTGATCCAGGGAGTCATCTTGGAAGAGGCGATATTTACGCTTGAATAAGAGCCAGCCATGGACAGATCAGGAGAAAGGGTAACAGCAAGTACAAAGGTCCTGATGCAGGAAAAAGCTTGGCTTCTTGGGGAAATTGAGAGAAGGCCCACGTGGCCGTGAGAGTGAGTGGAAGAAGAGGAGGTCGGAGATTCAGGAGGAGCTGCTGGGTGATCCAGCTTAGCGGTCACTGCCAGTGGTTTGAATTATAAACTAACGCCAGTAAGGCATCACTGAAGAGTCAGAAGTGGCGACACCATCTGATTTGCTTTTCCAGGCTCCTGTGTGCCATGCTGGGGTGGCTTGCAGGAAGCCAGGAGGAGGGGGCAGCCGAGGACTGGAGTCTCAACCCTAGGCCTGGCTCTGAGCCAAGCCCATACACCCAGCCTGGCACTCTGGCCAAGAAAGGTGGTTGGAGAACTGCCTCCCCACTGTTCCAGAATCTTCTTAATCCACCAGAGCCTTGAAGGGAGACGCAAAGAAGCCTGGAGGGGAGCTTTTGAGGGATGTTACTTTGCATCTTAATTGCATGCTAAGTAGGCCCGTGGGCAGGGCCAGCTGCAGAGCATTAGCTGCCACCAAACTCCGGTGACTCAGGCCACAGAGCCTTAAAATATTTATTTTTTCGCTGCATTTGGAATTCAGCATCTGCGAGGGAGCCGCCGGCCGGGAAGCGGAAGTGGGAACCTGTTGGCAACAGCATCTAGAGACAATGCGGGGCTGCACGGGTCGCGCTTCCCCAGCAGCCAGCATCGCTCTTCCGCGGGGGCTGCTGCCTGCGCCTTGCTGGCTCGCTGGGCTCTCCCATGCACCTCTGGGGCAGCGCAGCTTCCTCCATTACAAATTGATTTTCTGCTTTACAGCCTGGGCACAGGGCATGCAGCCTGAATCTCACATTCCTTTTGGGTCCATTTGAGGAAACATTCTCACTTTGAGTCCTGAGCACATGAGGACGTGCGTGGGTATACTCAGGGAGTGCATGTGTGCAGCTGCATTGCCGTAACTGTCTGTCCTTTCCCAGGGGTGGGTGCCTGTGAGGGGGAGGTGGGGGAGGCAGGGGTGCCCAGGAGCAGAGTGGTTTAGGTGGTGGGGGCGTTGCTGTTCACTGCCACCACTTACCAGCACTGGCTGTACCTCTCTGCCTTTCATCTGAAAAATGGGACTAAAGCTCCTTCCCATCATCGTGAGTTTAAATGAGGTCATTCATGCTGAGCACTGACCTAGCGAGCACCTGGCCTAGTGCCTGGCTGGTTCCGAGTCTCCCTAAAGGATGGGTATTGTTATGATTGGTTTCTCTGTGGGGCACGGACTCTGCTCAGGGTCTGGCTCCCTTAGGACACGAGGGGAAGCTGGCCGTGGGCTGTTGGGCACCTGGAGAGTGGCAAGGAGGGGCTCAGGCTGGGGAGGAGGCCCAGGGAAGTGGGAGGATATGCAGCATCACCCTGCCCCTCACAGCACTGGCTCCTGGCGGGGGCAGCAGTTGGGGAACTGAAGTGTTGGATGACTCTGATCCAGCTCTTTTATTTTGGAGAGTCTGCTGAGGCTGGAGCTGGGCTGGATTACCATGAAGTGCTCCTAATTTGCACAGAGAGATAAGGAGCTCATCATAACCCAGAGAGGGAGGGACTGCTATTCCCGAGCAGCTGCTGTACTGGTCCTAGGTGAGCCAGAATCTCTGGCTGTGGGCGGGGAGCTGAGTTCACTCTGCCTCAGTGGCCCTGAACATGTCACTGCGGCAGGAGATGGCAGGGAGGGACAGACCCTCCCCGGGAGAGGGTCTTGGGAGAGACACAGGGACATAATGAAGCCTAAACTTGTATTTCTGAAAATTGGACTAGCCATTGAGCTCTACGAATGCCTGTCCTGCCCAAGGGAGGCACAGCTGCGCACTGGAAGCTGGGGGTTGTCATTCCCTTATCCTCTTTCCCCACTGCCTCCAGCTCAGAGGCCTTTAATCCCTGGGGCTTGCTCAGCCAGGGGCCTAGGCTCTTACTACTGGAAAGACACAGCAGATATGGGGCAGAACCTTCCAAAGGGGCATCCACAGGGGTCTGTGCAGTCCTGGCTTCAGGAGGCTTTTAGGGAAAGGCCTCTGCCCAATGCCCCCTTTCTTGCCCCTTAGCCTTGGCCTTGGGAAGATGGCTGGCCATGAACAGAAGGGAGAAGTTGCTGAACTTTCTCATGCTCGGAAGGAAGTCCAGTGGGCAGCAGATAGGTCTAGGGGACTTCATTCTGGTGGGACAAACTTCTCATATCCAAGCAAGGAAGGGTTTCACAGACATTGTTTTCTGGGCTTCTCACAGTCATTCTGAAAACAAGGAATCATCATCCCCATTCTACAGAGAAGGACACTGAGGCACAGAGAGGGCAGTAGTAGAAGGAGCAATGCCAGGACGGGAATGCCGCTCTTCAGATATGGAGCCCCGAGTGCTGCTCCCTGGGGCTGTGGATTGGCCCTGGGGCTGCTGGGCCAGACTCTGTGCTCCCGCCTGTGGTATAGCCCCAAGGAGAGGAGGCACCTCCAGGTAGCCAGAGTGCAGTCTCCCTTGGCTGCAAGAAGGATGACTCTGTAGGATTGGGGGTCCTGCAGCTGAGACACTGTGCGGCAAGGGGGGTCATGGAGCTCGTGGGAGCTGCCTCCCTGCAGATCAGTTCTGCACTCTTGTAGGTGCTACAGAGTGGGCAAGAGTGGGAAGAGTGTAGACAGGGAAGAGCACTGGATTGGGAGTCTCCAGTCCTGGGCAGGAGTGCAACCTCTATTCATTCAACAAACATGTATTGAACGCCTTGGTATCATCCCGCTCAATCGTCTCACAACAGCTTTGTGAAGCAGGGGCTCTTTCTGTATTTCATGAATTCTATGATGTACTCTTAGAAATAGTCAACATCTTACTATTGATTGGGTCATAACTGAGAGCGGTTTTCTTTCTTAGTGGCCTATGCAATAGACCACATGGGTTTTATAGCCAATGGACAGTCTGTGAAATATAGAACTATCCCAATTTTTTAAAAAATGGAAATAATAATCCTAACAGTATTCATAGGTAGTATTTGTTAGCTGTTGACCATATGCCAGGCACTAGATTCAGAACGTTGTCATTATTTTTATTGTTATTCCCATTTTGCAGACAGAACGCTTAGACTAGCCTATGACCACACCACCCTGAACCCACCCGATCGTGCGTGATCTTGGAAGCTGAGAGTTAGGGTCAGGACCAGTTAGTACGTGGGTGAGAAAAAACTGAAGCTGAAGAGGCTGCTCAAGATCATACAGCACAAATGGTGGAGCAGGGGTTGGAACCCAGTCTGGCTAACTTCAGCTCCTTGGGTTCTGGACCCCTGGAGGATGCCACCTTCCTGCTGCTCTGGGCTAGGCCTGTGCTGGGCTCTGGGGAAAGAGCCACGAGCCAGGTACAGGAGGTCCTGTCCTGCTCAGACCTGCAGCAAAGTGTCATGGGCGGGTTGGTAACGGGGCTGAGATCACTAGAGGCCTTGAGGAGCTGCTGATGAGGATGGGACTAGGGAAGGTGGGTGAAGAGGGAGCCAGGAAAAGTCTGGGGATGTGGAGGGAGGCTCTTTACAAACGACCGCCACATCTTCCTCCCCTGCCTCTTTCTTTGCCACTGCTTCTTGTACACCACCATCTTCTCAAGGCAAGGAGGAAGGACAGTTCCATCCAAGGTGGATCCAGAAGTCGTGGGACTCTATGTGCCGCCACTGGTTCTCATCAAGGACTGACTGAAGCCTCCAAATCCAATAAAGCCAAGCCCCTGAACAGGAGAGCTGTGGATAGGAGGATGAGGGGCCACTGGTGGAGTCTCACAGCCTGTGATTGGGAGGCCTGGTGGCTTCTGGAGTGTTGGGCCCCGGAGAGGGTGAGGGTGCTTGGTGGTTAAGGTCATGGGCTTGGAAGTCAGATGAACTTTGGTTATACTGTGGGCTCCCCCACTTACTTGCTGTGTGGTCCAGGCAAGCTTAGTAACTTCATTGAGCCTTGATTTCCTCATCTGCAAACTAAGAATAATAATTGTTTTAGTTACGTATTGCTGAATAACAAATATCCCCAAAATTTAGTAGCTGAAAGCAATACACATTGATAATCTCACAGTTTCTATAAGTCAGGAATCTGGACACAGCTTGGATGGGTCCTCTACTCAGGCAGTCTCAAAGGACTGAGGTCAAGGTGTCACTGGGGCTATAGTCTTATCTGAAGGCTCCACTGGGGCAGGATCTGCTTCCGAACTCACGCACGTGTTATTGGCAGGATTCAGTTCCTCAAGGGCTGTTGGACCAAGGGTCTCAGTCTCCTGCTGGCATTGCCTGGAGGCTGACCTCAGTTCTTGCCACGTGGGCCTCACCAGCTTGTTTAATCTGAATAAGTGCATGAAGAGCCAGAGAGAGACAGATAGACTGGCAGAAACACAATACACACCCACAGAAAGAGAGAGAAAGAGAGAGGAGCAAACAAAACTGAAGTTACAGTCTCTTATAACCTACTCTTGGAAGTGGCATCCCATCAGTTTTGCCATCTCTTCATTAGAAGCAAGTCGCTAGGTCCAGGATCATCAGGAGCCACGTCAGAATGCAATAATATCTATTTTGTGGGTAAGTCATGGAGATTAAATGAGATACTAGGTGTGAGTACTTAGCATGGTGCCTAAGCAATTTGGGCTATCTGCTGCACAAACGGACTATTACTATTACTGGTGTTGTTGTTATTCTCGAAGCCATTCTGGACTGGGGCTGAGACAGGACAGTTTCCGTTAGCCTGACGTCATGAGAACGTGATGGGCTATCACAGCCCCACCCAACTCCAGCTCCATCTAGTCAAATCCTGCCTATTTCCCTGGGTTCACCTGATTGCCTTCTACTCTAAGAAGCTTTTCTCCAACTGAATGTGAACTGTGTTTCTCTGAATGACCCCCTCCCCGCACTCTGTTCACAGGGAAGTGAACCCCCACCCCAGGCTGGGCTAACTCTCATGAGGACACCACGAACATTGTCTGTGTTTCATTTACCTTAGACAGGCAGGTCTACAATGTTTGACGTTTACAGATTTTTTTGGATATCGCAGTGAAAGGTTTGTATTTTTTAATCTGTAAGGAAAAATTGTGAAGTTTACATCATTGCAAAATAAACAGAACTGTGACTTCTGTTTCACAATTGGCGTAGTTCTTTTGTGTGCTTTTGACAGTTCTAGCATGTTGCTGACAGTTACAAGATTTTTCTCTCCCTCTGGAAAATTGGGGGAAGGGTCACGTGACACCTTCCCACTCTGAATGCTCTGCGTATGTTAAAGATGCGGAAACTATGACTCAGAGTGGTTAGGTGACTGACTCAAGATCACAAAAACGGTTGAAGCAGGAACTGAGGCCAGTTATCTGATCCCAAGACCCATGGTCTTTGCGTTATATTCATTCATTCATTCCTTTAATAAATATTTCATAGTCCTTGCTATGTGTCAGCCTTTGTGCCAGATATAGGAATCGAGTGATGAATGAGCGGGTCCTTGTCCCAGCCCTAAACAGCTTTTACATTCCTCTTCTCCCCGGACTCCCACTGGGTTGTAACTTTGTCCAAATAGAAACCCACTTTCTCAGCACCCTTCCTTCACTATGTCTGTCTACTACAGGGCTTTGAATTTAAACTGGGGACTGTGGCCTGGCGCGGTGGCTCACACCTATAATCCCAGCACTTTGGGAGGCTGAGGTGGGCAGATCACGAGGTCAAGAGATCAAGACCATCCTGGCCAACATGGTGAAACCCCATCTCTATTAAAAATAAAAAAAATTGCTGGGTGTGGTGATACATGCCTGTAGCCCCAGCTTCTTGGGAGGCTGAGGCAGGAGAATTGCTTGAACCTGGGAGGTGGAGGTTGCAGTGAGCTGAGATCGCGCCAATGCACTGCAGCCTGGCAACAGAGTGAGACTCCGCCTCTCAAAAAAAATTGAGAACTATATTTCAGGAGGGGTTCTATCAGCCATTAGCGTAGGTGGAAACATAGAAGGAAATGGCCTTAAAGTTCCAAGAGAGAAGGACCTGATACGATGCAGAAATTGGATGGAATGTGGTCAAATAGAAGCCCCTGTGGAAAATGGAGAATGAGGTCTAAGATTAAAGCAACTGATTGGCTTTTAACAGCAGATTCTTCTCCACCTCCCTAGCCCCAGACTGCTTTCCTGTCGCATGCATGGCACTTCAGGAGTTAAACCCAAGCCACTGCCTTCCTGCCCAGTGAGCCAGGTGATGGGATTGCAGTTAATAGTAATTTGAACAAGTTTGGTCAACTAGAAATACATAAGGAGATTGAAACATGAAAATGCCCTCGGAATTTATACAATTGATACATTGTAGCTCAGCCAGCTGTTAACTCCATTGTATGAGAGATGGCAGAAATAATTTGCAATGAACCTGACATCTGTTTACTGAACCTTTGCAAAGGAGAACACGGAGGAGTGGGGGGTGTCACTAGGAAGACCTCCCCCCACTGCCATCGTCCCCCCTGCCCAACCCCCACAGCAATCCCTCAGCCAGTTATGAATCACTGCTCAGCGGGACATTTGTGTGCCAGGCATTCTGCTAGACACTGGGCGTGTGGCAGTGAGCCAGAGGGACAGAGTTCCTGTCTTTCTAGATTTTACTTTCTGGTGGGAGAGACAGGCTGTAACAGATAAACATATAAGTAATAGAGCTATGGAGAAAAGGAGGCAGAGGGTAATGGAATTGAAAAAGATGGGGGAGGTTTTGGGGGTGGGGAGCAGAGGGCTTCCGGATAGGTATCTGGGGTCTTACATAACTCTGGAGGTGTGTGCCCAGCTCACTGCTCTACCACTTCTTATTCTGTTACTAGCTGTGTGTCTTTGGGAAAGTATCTTAACCTCTCTGAACTTCAGGTGCTTCATCTGTAAAGTGGAAATAATAATGCCTGCCATAGGACTAGTTGAGAGAAAAAGTATCAAAGCTCATTGTCAGTTGTAAAGCGTTCTATTTTTGTGGGTCGTTAAGATGGAATTACAGTGCAAGGTCACCCATTCGTTTATTATATTTCTTTTCTTTCCTTCACCAAACAGCTATTAAGTGCCCTCTACGTGCATTAAGGGGCACTCCGTCCCTGATTTGTTATTCTGTCCCGAGCATGAAAAGTCTGGCCTTGCTGAGAATGGGCTGGAATAGTTAAACAACACTTTACCAGGGGCTTGAGGATGACAACAGGAGCAAACACAGCACCACTTGTACATTATGTGTAAATGAAGGTGCTTACATGCTTGTGTCCCGGGGTGTGCACATATTTGTGTGTCTGTGTATGTGTGTAGGGGTGTATGTGTGTTAGAGGATCATGCTTTATCCCCACGGGGAAGGAAGGTGGCGTTGTCCTACTTGGGGTTTGAAATATTTCCAAATCTCTTACACACCATCACCCCATGGCAGGGGACATCACAGGGGCTGCTGTTTCCATTCGGCAGATGAGGACATGAGGCTGCTCAGAGTCTCTGGTTTAGAGACGCCAGCATCACATCGTGCACAGCTCCTGCCGAGTCTGTGTCTCATGGCGTCCTGTGTCTCCCCCTCAATCTTTTGCGGCTCCAAAGACCCTATAGATTCTGCTTTCTCTAAGGTGGGTGTGGGCGAGGCCTAGCAGGAGGTTGGTCGGCTGCCCCCCCATTAGAGTGCCTGCTGTTCCTGGCCTCAGTCCCGGGCACAGACAGCCCACCCTAGGGTGGCATGGCCTTTAGCCTAGGCCCACGGAAAGAGCTTGAAGCCAGGCCCTGGCGGGGACCATGGGAGGCTCTTTCGAGCTCTTCAAGCCTCAGTTTTTTCATCTTGAATGTGTCCGTAAACTGCCCGTAACTGGCAGGGCCACTGTTAGGAGTAGAGATGATGCCTGTGAGGCTACCTCATGGGCCTGGCCTCTAGTAAGTGTTCAAGGAATACCCAGTCCCATCTCCCGCAAATGCAGCCACCCATTCCCAGTCCAAGGACCTTTTGGTTCTGATTCTGATTTTCCAGGACAACAACAACTCAGTCCTAAACCGTGGCCCATGAGGGTATGGCCCCAGCCTGTCTGCCCAGTTCCTTCCGGGCTCCTCTTTCTTGGGGGCAGGGCCATGCCCCATCCTGGGCACCCGGCGACTGGCTGGGGACTGACTGTGTTCAGCTGGGGCTGCCGTGATTCGTGATACTCTGACTCGCCCATCCAGCTGTGGGTGTTGCTTCTGCCCAGAAACGCCGCTTGCACTGCCTCCAACCCCCATTCCGACTTCTCGGTGGGCAGGAATCCTGGGGATATGGCTGACTCCTTTGTGTTCTTCTTTATAAAAATTCAGTGATATTTATAAGGTTGCTTGCAAATCATTTCCACCTTTGTGTGGGTCTCTCTGGTTGTCCGATCCCTTGGCACTGTGCTTCAATTGCTAGTACCCTCCACAGAGAAGCCAGCTCTTGCCCGCTGTTGATCCACTTCACGCCCGTTCTCCCCTGGTCCATCAGGGTTCTAGCAACAGGATTCCAACACATCAGGACAAAAGCTTCCACCCACCATTACTTGTTTTCTTCTCTGTAGTCACACAAAATAAACACCTTCCCTCTTTACCTGTGACATTCTTCTAGGCAGTGGTTCTCAGCCTTGGCTGCACATTAGAATCACCTGGGCAGCCTTTAAAAATGTGAATATTTGAGTCCACCCTGGATCAATGGAATAAAAATTTCTGGGGAGGAGGCCTGGGTGTTAGTATTTTCTAATAGTTCCCCAGATGAGTCTAAGAAGCAACCAGGGCTGAGAACTACTGTTTTAGAGAATAAATGATCCTTAGCTTTGCAACACCCATCCTCATCTCCTGCTGAATTCTCCCAGGAGCTACCTGCAACTTTCATAGAATTCAGTTTTCAGGCCTCTCATCATTTTAGTCACTGTCCACTTCATGTACTCCATCAGGTTAATGCACTTGAGGAATGTGACTTTCTAAACTGAACTGGACTGTCTAGGACAAGACTATCACCTCCTTTACTCATGGTATTATACCTCTATTAATGTGACCACAAATCAAATGAGTTCTTTCTGTCTATACTCCACTCGTAACTTACTTAAGGCCAACCAGCCTCTTTCCTTCAATAGCTCCTTCTCCATTTTCCTACTCTGTTTCCACCAACATAAGAAAGCCTGTTCAAGTAGGTTGCAAGGTTAATTCCACAAACACATGCAATTCCCGAAAAACCTTTCAGGACTCACTGCAACTTTCCACAAGGTTTAGAGTGGTTATTGGCTCTCTATCTGTTTCAACAGGTCCATTCTAAGGTTGGCTCCATCCATCGCCCCTGATTTGAGATGCTCATAACAGGTATCTAACTCCAATACATTCGATACCTGCTCTTCTTAAACTTAAATAACAGTTTCCATTAAAAGAGCATTAGCATGACGATCCTGTAATTAATCTTCTCTGGAGAACTAATAGTTCAGAAGGCACGCAGTGGAGCAAGGGCATTATACATCACTAAGCTCATTTATCCTAATTGATTTATCTAAGAATCGCTGGGGCAGCCGGCCACGTGCCTGTTGACCTGTGGCGGGGGCCCTGTGGGTGCCTGAAATTGGGGGAAAGGAGCAGGGTGGATGGATGGAGCCAGAGCCAGCTGGGGCTGGCTTCATCCTGGTCACAAAGCAGCAAATAACATAATGGGTCAGCCTCAGAGGCGGGCCAGCCCGGGAAGCTTTTAGAGGCTCTCAGCAGCCCTAGTAGCGCACTCAGATTACACACGGAGCTATTTCGCATCATTAAGCCTCCTTATTTTTTCGCTGGGTGCTGCACGCTCTCTCTCCATCAGGCTAGGCTTCAAAGTAGATGCTTTGCCAAAGCAGGTGTAGCCATGGTGGCAGGCTGACCCTGGGGCACCGGGACACATTTGCTAGCTGTTTGTTTGCTTGCTTGTCGGTCTCCCAGCCCTGGGGCTGGGGCTGATGTGCTGGGGACGTGCATCTGCTCAGCCTCAGCCTGCCTGTTTGGGTTCCCACTGCCATCGGTGCTGGGGCTGGAGAGTGGGCATGCTTGGGCTCCCAGACCCTTGGAGGCCACCGTGGTGATGATCTCCTTGCCCTCCCCTCCAGCCCCAAACCCATCCTTTCTCAGTCTGCCTACCACTTGGGTGGGCATTGGGAATGATCCTTAGTGGAGGACAACCCTGGGCTTTGTTTGACCCTGTAGCTATTTTCCTTCCAAAGCAGGAACCAGAGCATCAATGAGGCAGCACAGGGCCCCAGGGGACAGACCCCTGTGCTAGGTGATACCCTTTCTGGCCTCTGACTCTCTTCTGCTGGGTGCTTTGCACTAATGCTGATCCTTGCTCGGGCTCATCTGCTCTATCTCATCACCTCCTGTCTGGAGCTTTTCCTGAAGTCCAATCCACAGTGTGTGCTTGATCCTGCCCCTAAACCCACCCCCCAGGTGGTGTCTGTGTCCTGCCTCCTCTGCCTCCAGGCTCTAGCCCATCCTGGTCTCCATTTTACCAGACCCCCTCCCTCCTAGCTCCTCCCTGGACCAGCCTCCAGACAGGCACAGGCTGGGTGGACTCCTGGGCTGCAATCTCCACTGCCAGCCCCCGTCTTATTGCCTTGGTTTATGTGCTGCCTTCTGCATCGATTTCCCTGTAGTGTCCCTCAGGTCCTAGCTGGAAATAGAGTCCTGCCCGGCATACCAGCCCATCTGTCTGGAACTCTCATGTGCCCAGTCCCCATCCAGCTTTTGCCAGCTTTGTCCTCTCTTCCAGGCTGAATCCTGTTCTCTGTGTCCCTGGCCAAACCTGACACACCACAAGAAATTATTATGTTGCCATCCTCTGCCCCATGTGCCTGTCCACTAGACCTGACAGATCTGAGGATGTTGGATCAACGTTATCCTTCTTGGAACCTAAAAATGCTGGATCCCTTTTTTGCCCTTCCCCCATCTTTTCCTGATCTGGTCCTAAATTGTAGGAAGGCTGCAGAATGAGGGACGTCTGCTGACTCAATGGCTATGCCTGTGTGACCTTGGGCAATTCCCTTTCTTTCTTTGAGTTTCCATTTCTTTATTTGTGAAATGAGAGGGTTGGAAATCATGATTCCCAGGGATACTTTTATCTTTGAAATAAAATGGAAAACAAGAGCCCCTGAAGACAAAGGGGATTAATATTGTGGTCAAATAAAGCTGGATCTGCTCTCCCCTCTGCCAGGGGCCTCCACATCATGCAGGACTTGGCAGTGGATTTACAGGAGACTCAGCACAAGGGCCCTGGGCTCTCACCTTTGGAAAATGGTGCAATTTAATGGTAATGCAATTACAGATGTGCTGAGATTGAAACAGCCCATCTTATCTCAAACTCTTCTTCCCCACCAAGTATCAGGGCAGGTGCTGATCCCTAATAGCTGCTGAAATGGATTCACCGGGCAGCTGGGGGCTCCTAGGGAGGGAAGCTGCGTGCAGAGAACGAGAGGATGGGAGGGGGAGGAGAGATGGAGAGAGGGAGGATGGGAGTAGGGAGGGAGTGAGAGAAAGGGAGAGGGAGAGAGAGAGGGAGGAATGGAGGGAGGGGGATGGTGAGGAAAGAGAGAGAGAGAGGGAGACAGAGAGAGAGAGAATGAGACAAAACAGAGAGGGAAGGAAGGAGCCAGTGAGAGTGAGGGAGGAAAATAGAGGAAGGAGAAAATAGGGAGAGAAGAAAAGAGAGGGCGAAAGAAAAGGAGAAATGAAGAGAGATAAAGAGATGGAAAGAATGAGAGAGACTATGAGGAAGACAGAGGGAAGCCGGAAATGGAGGAAGAGAGGTGAAGTAGGCAGGGTAGGAGTTCCCGAGAAGTTGGAGATCAGGGGAGAAGATAGTAAAGTGGGGAGTGGAGAGGGATAGAAAGACAGAGAAAATAAAGAGAGGGATGAAGGAGGGGGTGAGAGAGCATGTGCAAATGTGAGAACTGTGGAGGAAGAGGGGAGAAGAGAGAGGAAGAAGGGAAGGAAGGAGAGATTGAGAGCGTGCCAAGGAGGAAGGAGGGGGTAGGTAAGGAGAAACCAAGGAAAAAAGGGAAGGGATAGAGAGAGGGAGGGGAGGGGAGGAGCAAAAGAGGGATGGGGCAGCGGGAGGGGAGATGGACCTGATGAGTCAGCAGAGAGAAATTGAGGGAGAGGAAGAGTGAGAAAAGGGAACAGAGAAGGGTCTACGTTTCCTAAATACTGAGCTTCTCAGACCCACCAGAGCCTCTGTGCCATCCTGAGGACGAGTCCAAACAAAAAAGAAAAGAACAAGAAAAAAAAAAGAAAACCCATGAAGTGGCTAGTAGGAATGAGCCCCTCATGACGAAAGCAGATGAAAGACAGGGCAAGAACGGGAGAAGGCACTTAAGAAGTGGACCCAGAACTAGAGAGAGGATTGGGAGCTCTGGAAAGAAGGAAAATGTAATGATCCAAGACCCTAGAATAGGCACAGCTCCCCAAGCAGTCAGCCAGTCCCACTAGCCAGCGTTCATTTGTTCTGCCTGGCAATCCTGGGATAGCTTGGTTCAGCACCACGGACAGTCCCCCTCCCCCTTTCAACCCTGGTTCAAAGTCCACAGAGCTAGGACTGCAGGAGACTGATTTCTTCTGCAGCCCCCTCCCACGTGGGCCCCCGGCTTCCCTCGAAAATGGCTCCTTTGGGCGCCTGGCATGCAGGCCTGTGAGCTGCTGAAATAGATCAATTATTTTTCAGAACACGGTTTTGATCCCGATGTTACTTCACTGGATCACTGAGTGGAAAGGGCTCGCAGAGAAAATGGCATTTTTTATAACCCTGGCAAAATGCTCCCGCACTGATGAGATGAGAGCCACCCAGCGAGCGCGCGCGCGCACATATGATACGTAAGTAACCAGAAGCATAATCTTCTAAATTGAAAGCCATAATGTTTGCTGTTGGAGCTAAATATTAACAGGGCGTTGTCTCCCAATGACCCTCGGGAGGCAGCTGGCTTAGCGGGAGCCTGTCGTCACATTCAAGCAATTTGATTAAATTCTTTTCTGCCATCAGAATTAAGAAATGAATAGTTTTATGAGAGTCATGCCACAGAGGACAGGAAAATAAAATGCCTGGGAAAGAGAGCGGGGCCAGGTGCCTGCCAGTACCTGCCTTGCTGTTCTGGAGGGAGTGATACCACCCTTCCAGGATGGCGCTGGCTCAGGACTGCAGAGGGACCACTGGGTGACAGGCTCTCTCTCCTCCATCTAGGCATTCCTGCCAACCTGGCTTTTCAGCCTTTTCCCAGTTCACTTGACAGCCCAGTAGGTATACAGGATCTTTCTCAGGAGGCCTCACAATTATTCATACAAGAGGCAGTAAAATGTAGTGGCTTAAGTCATGGCCTCTGGAGCTGGACTGTCTGGGTTCAAACCCCAGCTCTGTCTCTCAGTAGCTGTGTGATCTTGAGCAAGCACTTAACCTCTCTGTGCTTTTCTTTGGCTGTGAAATAAGTTTATAGTAGTATCTACCTTGCAGAGTTGTTGTGAGGATTTAATGACCACTAAAATCCTTAGAACAAGGCTTAGTGTATAGTAAGCACCATATAAGCATTACTACTATCTGATTTAGGTTGAACTGTATAAAACTGCTGTTTTAGTAGGTAAAAAGAATGAGATATTAACAACTTAATATGAAGTTTACACAGCAAGAGTTTTAGCAGCCGTGACCACTCTCCTGCCTGGTGGCCCTCACAGCACAGTGCTATTCTAAATGTTCCTGTACTTAAAGAAGTACTAACAATATGCTATGTTTGCATTCAGAAAAAATTCTTTTTTTATTAGAAAAATTCCAGTTAACCACAGACTTAGAAAGTTTCATCTGTGTTTCCTTTGGAAGGGGAAGGCAAAAGGAATTATTTGTTGACTGCCCTACTAAGCGTCATGCACCACACCCGCTGTGCTGCAATGTTACACTTGTTTAATGCTCTCAACACTCCTATGAGGTGAACATTGGGCTTCCTTTTATAGATGAAGAAGCTGAGGTTCAGATTTCATAAAGTAGAATGATTTCATAAAAATTATACAGCTATGGAGGCAGAATAAGAATTCAAATCCCCTACATCACTCTAAAGAAAGAGGGTAGAATAGAACTCATGTCTGATGAACCTCCATCCTTCTGTCCATATTTCTCCTCCAGCCTTCCTCTCAGACAACCTCTTCTATTTGTGTCTATGTCTCTTCTTCCTTTTGTCTCTTGTAGGGTAATAAAAATATCAGATCAGGGACAAGATTGAGAACAGCTCCCCTGCCTGTGCAGAAGCCCTACTCTCAACTTTAACAACCTGGCCCTAGAAGAGCCACCTCTGGGAGACCTGCTCCTGTGAGCGAAGTCCTGTCCATAGTAAACAGCCCAGAAAGAAATGGGAGGTTGTAGGAATTTACAGAAAATGAGGGAGTAGGCTGGTGGAAAGAAGAACTTGGAAAACAGCTGCCTGAAACAGCATTTCTATTGGAAAAGAAACAGTTATGAAGAATGGGAGACAATGCATGAAATTCCATTGTTTCTTACTCTGAGGCCATGTTGAGCCCCAGCAAGAAATGGGCAGAGAACATTCTGTTCTGACCACTAAAATATCAGGTGAGCTTGCCTTGGAAAACTATCTCTAGTGGTTCTTAGGACAGTGAGGGAGGTGGCGAAGGACACATGCCCTATACAACCTTGGAGTGGTGGTGGGGTCAGTGGCGGCATGGCTTTCTTTTTAGAAGCGTGCTCAGTCTAGGAGGACCTGACCTTAGGAAGCATGCTAGGGATAGTTGGGGGCTTAGATGTGGGAAGAGACAGAGACAAGTAGTGTCATTTATGCTTTTACATCTTGATTTAATGCTTTTCACAACTCCATGAGGTTGGTATTATTATCTCTATTTCATGCAGCAACTATTAACCAAATAGTAATAGTGGCAGTACGGTGGTGGTGGTGGCAGTAGTAGTAACAGCAACCACTGGAAGCACTTGCTGAGCATGGCCTGTGTGCCCAAGGTATTTCTATAAGCCTCTGCGGACTGCAACAGACATAACCAGGTATCTGTCCACCATGGGGTTGTGTTCCCCTTCCATACTGTAGGGCTGGGCCTGGCAGTGTTGACCAGCCTGGGTCTATTTCTATTCCAAACCCCTTCACATCTAAATGGTGCCCATGGCTTGGTCTCATTCATGCAACGTGAGGAAGATGATGCATGTCCCACCTGGGTAAAGGTGGGTAAAAATAAGAGATGTCCCCAACTTTGCTCTTCTGTTTATTGGCTAGATGCAGATGGCTCTGCGCCCTTACAGTATGGCAGAGACGGAGGATGGAAGGAGCCTGAGCTCCCAAGTCACTGTGCAAAGGACAACCACCCGGTAAGCAGAAACAATTTCATTCAACTACTGTGTGAATGAGAAATGCACTTCTATTGTGATGAGCTCCTGAAATAGTGGAGCTTATCTGTTATAGCAGCTACCATTACTCTAACATATGGATATGATCTCACTTAATCTTCACAACATCTTTTAGGGGACAGGTATCAATGACCCACCTTAAAGATGGAGAAACCTAAACTCAGATGTTAAGTGATTTGCCCGAGGCTGCACAACTAGTCAGTGATACGGCCAGAATTTAGAACCAGATCCCTGTGACTCTAGGTCCATAGAACCGAGTTGCCTCACTGTGACCTTAAAGAGAGGAGTGAGAACAGAAAGGGTGAGGGACTTTGGGGATTGAACTGTGGCAGAAAGCCTGTCCTTGCTTCAGAATGGGAACCAGTCTTGAGTGTAAATCTGAGAACAACCATCCGACTAACGTACAGACCATGTGCTGGGCGTAGGTCCAGGAAGAGGAAGTCAGGGAAAAAAAGGCGTTTTGTGTGTCCTGAACCCAGGGAGCAGGCTTAAGGGGCCTCCAGGAGACTAATGTAAGGGCTTGAAACCAAGAGCATGAACTTGATCTTTCTCCTCCAAACCCCTTCCCCTGAGACATGGAAACAAGAATAACCAGCACCATAATTATAACAGGAGACGTTGTAGTAGGCATAGTGGGAAGTGGTACTTACATAGCACTTACTTTGTGCTAGGCACTGTTTTAAGTTCTTTACATATGTAAATTTAAACCTCAACACAGTCCCATGAGGTAGGTACTATTATACCCATTTTACAGATGGGCAAGCAAAAACACAGAGGGACTAATAACTTGCTAACATCACAAAGCTATTAAGAGGATAGAGCTGATTACGGGAACATGACTGGGGCCAGCACAGTCTGGAGAGAGGGATCCAAGCCTGGCCTCAAGCAAGGCCACCTCGTCAGACCAGTGAGAAGGTTTGGTGTGAGTGTACCTGAGCTTAGAGAAAGCTGACCTCAGTGACTGTCTAGATTTGCCTCTGGCCTTCCAGACTCTAGCTTAATTTTCTTAGGCAATTGTCTCGTGGAGGCTCTACAGGGGCAAAGAGTGGGCCCTGTAATCGGGACTGTAATTGGGATTTACTAGGAAATCGCGATTAGCAGGTCTAATTACATTTGTCTGTAATTGGGATTTACTAGGAAACAGAGTTTACGCAGTATGAGAGGGTGGATGAAGAAATACACCTTCTACATGCTCTGAGAACAGAGCTTCAGAACTCAGCAAGACCAGATATTCAGGATGGAGAAATCACCCGGCTGGATCGGGGCTCAGGAATGGCAAAGTCTGAGAGAGGGTGTGGGCCTGACTGTGTATGGGAACACTGCCTGACAACAGTTCTCCTATAGCGAGGAGCGGGGTGCTCTGTTTTACTCCCTGTATCAGTCTCTTAGTCCATCCGGATGCTATAAAAGAATCCCATAGACTGGATAGCTTACAAACAGCAGACATTTATTTCTCACCGTTCTGGAGGCTGGAAAATACCAGACCACGTTGCTGGCAGATTGGATGTCTGGTGAGGACTTTCTTCCTGGTTCATAGACAACTGTGTTCTCACAGTGTCCTCACTAGTGGAAGGTGAAGGAAGCTCCCTTGGGCCTCTTTTATAAAGGTGCTGATCCCACTGATGAAGGCTCTGCCCCCACAATCTAATCACCTCCCAAAGGAACCACCTCCAAGTACTGTCCCAATGGGGGTTAGGTTTCAACAGGAAAATCTGGGAAGGGCACATACATTCAGTCCATCGTGATCCATTGGAGTTAGTTTTGCAGTGTAACAAACCATCCTGGGTCTTAGGGGCAGCCGAGCAACTCTGCGGTCTGGGCTCAGTGTGGCTGATCTCAGCTGAGTCACTCATGTGTTGGCTGGTCTGGATGGACTCCAGGGGCCTCACACATGGGTCTGGTGGCCGGTGAGCTGTTGGTCAGGGTGATGAGGGCGACTGACCCATGTGTCCCACATCCTCCAATAGGCCAGCCTGAGCTGACTCACGTGGTAGTTGAAGGAATCCAAGAACAGCACGAGGCATGCACTTCACAATGTCTGTTTGTGACATGTTTCCTATACTGTCCCACTGGTGAAAGCGAGTCACATGACTACAGTCAGTGAACCACGGGGGGGGGGCACCCAAGGGCACAGATACAGGGAGACATGAACAAATTGGGCCATTATATTTCTATATTTCAGTATCTACCTCTGTGGTAGACACTACACAGTTAAGACCAGGAGAGCTCTTAGGGAGACCATCCCTGAAGAGCTTTGGAACCAGGGGATCTAGGGTGGAGTCCTGGCTTTATTCTAAATGTCCTAAGAAAAGTAATCTCAGTTTCTCTGCCTGTATACTGGGTGACAGGGTTATTGTAAAGATCAAATAAGATGCTTGAATAAGTCCTTTGCAACTTTAAAACACCGTAAAAATGCAATTTGTTGCTATTCTTCCCTGCTAGGAGTGTAGGTGGGCCTTCATAATTTCTCAACTTGGAATTGTCTACTTCGTGGCAAAATCACAGCTTCCACAATGACTACTGTGTGAATGAGAAGCCCACCTCTGGAGCAGCTTCGCTCAACACCAGTGTGCTTGGGGAATGCAAAATCACTTTAATATTGGCTGGAGACAAACGTAATTAGGAAGGTAAATCTGCTGAAAAAATAATCATATTATGCAAATGTGATTAGCAATGACTTTTGGGTTCTTTGTTATTTGACAGTTTCTGTTCCTTGGCATACGTAAGGAGAGTTGGCTGCTGTGTGCAAGGGGGTGTCTCTTAGCAGATGCTCAGGAAATGGGAGCTTGTGAACACAAAAGTGGGCACAGGGACACTGGGAAGGGACTCCTCCATCAGTTCTCAAGGAGAATCTGTTGGTCCCTCAAGGTTCTGAACTGGTTCCTGTCAAGGAGGTCCAGGAAGTAGACCCCAACTGATGACAAGGGTCCCTAAGAAGGAAAGGAGCTCTTTTCTTCCAGGCTGGGGCTGAACTTGAAGAAGAATGAGCTGGAGCTGTGGTCCAGAGGACAGCTGGCCCTGGCAACGGGGCTTCCCTTGTTGGGGGTGCTGGTGGGTTTGAGGGTCAGACCTGGCTCTGCCTTTATGGGCTAGCAGGAGGTGGTCAGAGCCTGGGGCAATCTCATGCCTGGTTGGGGTCTGGTGTATTAATTTACAGCAAGAATGTTCATTCCCAGTGTTGGAACAAACAATGGTCTCTGATAGAATCGAGTTTCCTCTAGTCATGGCTGGGAAGGTCACACGTTCTGGCTTTTGTAGCCCCTTTGATAATGGTGATGATGGTAAAAAAAAATAAATAAATAAGAGCCACCTACTTAGTGAGTGCTTATTAAGTTCTAGATGCTGTGCTAAATGCTTCACATAATTACCTCATTTAATTTTCCTAACAATCATATGGGGTGGGTACTATTATTATCATTTCTATTTTATAGAGTAAGAAACTGAGGCAGAGTGTTTAAGTGATTTTCTCAAGATCACCTATGTCAGTAGAAATTTTCTCAAGGTCACCTATGTCAGTGGCAGAGTCTGGATTTGGACATAGATCTAGCCTGATTCTGAAATCTATGCTGCCGACCAGCAGGCCATGAAAACCCCAACCTTCCCTGCAGGGCACAGCATGAAGGACTCTGTTGTCATTGTCTTTACTGGATGCAGTTTGCAGTCTTGCCTGTCCGCACTCCTGGCCATGCTCAGGTCACCCCAAGGAGACCCCAAGGTGCCTAGACTTGTTCACAAATTTCTGGAAGCTGGCACCCTCCTGCTCCACCCTTGGTGAGTGATGCAGTCTCCACTCCTGGGGTTTCTACCCACTGACCACAGCCAATCAGTCCAGGCAATTGGAACATCTGGGTCTGGAGTGGGTGAGCCTCCCTGAGATGGCTTTGGAGGCCCCTGAGGCATAGGGGATGCTCATGAATCCCCCTTCTTTACAGCTCCTCTCTAGATTTCTAAGAACCCAAGATTTCTTCCTGTGCCCCCATTTCTCTCTTGCTCCTTTGGAGGCCTGGGGGACCCTCAATGTGATTACCTCGCCGACTTCTGAAAGGACTACAAAGCCTCAGGGAAGTTCTCAGAAGAATCACTCCTGCCCTAGGGCCACGCTGGTATTGACCAGAGCAGGTGGAATCTTGGTGGTGGTGGTGGGGGAGACATGATGAAGTCAGTACCACCTCTTAGGGCCGGGGCAAAAGTTCTGGGATGGGAAAAACCCCACTGCCCCAGCCCAGCCCAGTTCACAGTCCCCAGCGAGGCACAGGCAGGTCCTTCCCAGACCTTTACTGCCAACAACCACTTGGTCCTCCTCTTCCCTTGGGCGTCTCCATGCCTGACAGACCTGACGTGTACAGAGCTGGCTACTGCTTGCCCACACCTGGTCTTTGTCAGTGTTTCCTGCTCAGGGATGGCATCTGTGACCTGCTCCCTGGCCTTCACCCTCACATCTAATCACCAGCTGTCCACCTTTCTGCTTGTACCTCCCCAAATCCAAAAGCTAGATTCCCTCATGGCCCTGCATGTAGACCAGCTAGCATATGGGTCAATTCTGCAGTGAGATTCCGGATTCAGCCTTAGCATACCAGCTGGGGGACTCAACAATAAATCGCCATGCTGGTTGATTCCCACTTCCCCCCAGACCAACTCTGTTTCCTTTTCTAATCTGCTCCATGACTCAGGAATTTGACCCCACTGCTGGGTTCAGCCAATGAGAGTCACTGGCAGGGCAGAATGAGAGTCACTGGCAGGGCAGAAGGAGAAGTTGAGTCATTTCTTCTCCACCCCCTTCTTGCTTTGGCACCGTGTTTCTGACAGTAGCTACACCCCTCTGTGGCTCACAGCTCTCCCCAGAGCTCCTCTCTGGCTCCAGCCCTCACCGGGAGCTTTTTCTCTTTAATCCTCAGAGTAGTACAACTCTCTGCTGCTGTGACTCTCTGGGTGATCATCTGTTGATTCCTTTCATTCTGTCTACATCTCTGTAAGTAGTCCCTCCATTTACCTTTCTTCATTTGCCATCTTGGTGGGTATTCTGTTTCTTGCCAGGCGTTGAATGATACAATCACTTTCCTCAGACTCCAGGTTCAATGGCCTAGCCGTGGTGGCTGACCTTAAGCTGTCTGTCTAAGCCTCGTGCTGCACC
>CAUYLG010029844.1:0-13778 GCA_963573385.1 Cacajao melanocephalus | reverse complement strand
GAAAAAGAGAGAGAGAGAACAGGAGTCTTGCTCTATTGCCCAGGCTGAAATGCAATCTAAAAATAAGTATTAAAGACCTCTTTTATGCCGATAATTGTGCTTAACAACGGAGACAGGAAGGAATAAGGGAAGAAAATAACTAACAGCCAACCAGTGTTTCATTTAAGTCTGTGAAATGCTATGCAATTGCTGAAGAGCGATTTACTTCCAATTGTGTGGTCACTTTTAGAATAGCTGTAATATGGTACTGAGAAAAATGTATGTTTTGTGCATTTGGGGTGGAGAATTCTATAGATATTTATTGAGTTTACTTGTTCTAGGTCTGAGTTCAAGTCATAAATGTCCTGTTAATTTTCTATCTCGTTCATCTGTCTAATGTTAACAATGTGGTGTTAAAGTCTCCCGCTGTTATCGTGCGGGAGTCTAAGTCTCTTTGTAAGTCATTAAGAACTTGTCTTATGTATCTGGGTGCTCCTGTATTGGGTGCATATATATTTATGATCGTTAGCTCTTCTTGTTGCATTGATCCTTTTACCATTATGTAATGTCCTCCTTTGTTTCTTTCAGTCTTTATTACTATTAAAGTCTGTTTTGTCAGAGACGAAAATTACAACTCCTGTTTTTTTTGTTTTTGCTCTCGATTTGATTGGTGAATCTTCCTCCATCCCTTTGTTTTGAGTCTTTGTGTATCCTTGCATGTGAGATAGATCTGGATACAGCATACTGATGGGTTTTGACTTTTTATTCAGTTTGCCTGTCTGTGTCTTTGATTGAGGCATTTAATCCATTTAAATTTAGGATTAATATTAATATATGTATGTTTAATATTGTCATTTAATGCCAGCTGGCTGTTTTGCCCATTAGTTGATATAGATTCTTCATTATGGTGATACTCTTTACCTTTTGGTAAGTTTTTGGGATGACTGATATTGGTTGTTCCTTTCTGTGTGTAATGCTTCTTTCAAAAGCTCTTGTAAAGCAGGCCTGGTGGTAATAAAATCTCTGAGTACTTGCTTGTTGGTGAAAAATTTTATTTTTCCCTCACTTATGAAGCTTAGTTCGGCTGGATATGAGATTCTGGGTTGAAAATTCTTTTCTTTGATGATATTGAATATTGACCCCCACTCTCTTCTAGTTTGTAGGGTTTCTGCTGTGAGTCTGATCGGCTTCCCTTTATGGATAACCTGACCTTTCTCTCTAGCTGCCCTTAGAAATTTCTCCTTTATTTCAACCCTAGTGAATCTGATGATTATGTGTCTTGGGGTTGCTCTACTTGAGGAATATCTTTGTGGTGTTCTCTGTATTACCTGGAGTTGAGTATTATCCTGCCTTACTAGGTTAGGAAAGTTTTCCTGAAGAATATCCTGAAGAATATTTTCCAGCTTGGATTCATTCTCTTCATAACATTCAGGTACACCTATCAAACGTAAATTAGGTCTTTTCACATACTCCCATATTTCTTGGAGACTTTGTTCATTCCTTTTTACTCTTTTTTCTCTAATCTTGTCTTCTCGTTTTATTTCATTAAATTGGTCTTTTCACCTCTGATATCCTTTCTTCTGCATAATCAATTCGACTGTTAAAACCTGTGCATACTTCACGAAGTTCTCATATTGTGTTTTTCAGTTCCATTAATTCACTTACATTCCTCTCTAAATTGTCTATTCTCATTAGCATTTCGTCAAACCTTTTTTCAAGGTTCTTAGTTTCTTTACATTGGGTTAGAAGATATTCTTTTAGCTCACAGAAGTTTCTTATTACCCACTTTCTGAAGCCTAATTCTGTTAATGGAACACACTCATTCTCCATCAGGCCTTTTTCCCTCGTTGATGAGGAACTGTGATCCCCTATAGAAGGAGAGGCATTCTGCTTTTGGGTATTTTCAGCCTTTTTACGCTGGTTTCTTTCCATCTTTGTGGATTTATCCACCTGTCGTCTTTGTAATTGCCGACTTTCAAATTGGGTCTCTGAGTGGATGTCCAACTTGTTGATTCCCAGCGCCAGAATCTGAGCAACCCACTGTGCCGGCTAAAACAGCAGCGTTGAGATTCGTGGTGCTTTTCTACCTGTGGGGCTCCTCCGCTGGGAATTTCCCGGTCTGTGAGCAACAAAAATTCGTCTGAAAGTGTGGCGTCCACTCTTTCTCTGTGCTTTCACTGGGAGCTACAATCCTGAGCTGCTAGTAATTGGTCATCTTGGATCTCTCTCCCACTTCATTTTTTTTATGAGCAGCTATTTATAACTGCTACCAAAACCAGGAATAGTTTACTAAATATGGGGGTTTGAAGACATTGTCTTTACCTGGGAAAAGCTTCCAGGCTACAAGAGAGGGTAGACAGTAACATTTGAGATGTACTTTATTTAATTATTTAACAAATACTTATCCAGCACGCACAACGGGAAGGCTCTCTTCCAAGCAGGAAGTGATTATGGAGCATCTGTTGTAAATATAACCTCATTTACATTATAATAAGTCTATAAAGAAGGTTATTATTACCCTCTTCTTAAAAATAGGGAACTTCAAACTCTATTTTGCAGTTAAAGTTCAGAGACATTAGGTATTTCACGCACGGTCACACAGCTTGTGCGGTGGAGCTTCTTGCAAAAGTATGTTGACCTTTTATAGGATAGAGAGATTAATTCTAACTAGGGAAAGAAGGGAAAAAGTAAGCCCCAGAGAATGGATGCTATTTCAACTGTGTCTTGAAACCTGGTTCAGACTGGTTTGTTTGCAAATGTTGGACAGTCAAGAATGTGCCCAGAGAAAGCTATTCCATAAGGGACATAAATGTAAGATATTAACAAAATACAATTTTCTGTCCAACATTAAAATTTTAGGAAGATATATCCTCCTCTCTTCTCTCAAAGACTTCCCAAGTTTTAGTGCAATGTTCACTTTAATTTTTAAGAGTATGAATAATACACTATATTTTGCATAGCACTACCACTTTATTTAAATCTCAAAATTTTCTGAGAGTTAAATGTTCACTGATAGTCTTCACAACAATAAATGGCTATGAGATGAGTCACCAAGTAGGAGATCAAACAGGCCTATTCAGTTTAAGATGACCTCCTGTGTGAGCTGTCAGTGACATCTGCCAAAACCATGCCTTATTTGTTAGAAATGCCTGGTCTCTGCTTGTTGGAAAACTCATAGCCTCTTTCACTCTTTCAACTCCGTGATTAACAATTACTGCCTAGAAGGCTTTGCTGTAAATTTATTTAACAATTCTCATCTTATGGGGTATGACAGTTCTTATTTGCTTTTAAATATAAATAGTGAAAGTATAAATACATTCTTACTTTCTGGATAAGGTAATAATATTAAGTTTAACTTTTTGTCTCTAGTGTTATTGCATTTTTCTAACAGAAACACTAAATAAAACATATTTTTAGTATTTAATTCTGTTTACGATACCACGAACTATTGTTCAATTTTAAAAGAAAAACTATACCCCAAATATTTTATTTTTTTTGTTTCTTTGTTTGTTTTTGAGACACAGTCTCACTCTGTCGCCCAGGCTGGAGCGCAATGGTGCAATCTTGGCCTACCACAATCTCGGCCTTCCAGGTTCAAGCAATTCTCCTGCCTCAGCCTCCCAAGTAGCTGGGATTACAGGTACCCTCCACCATGCCTGGCTAATTTTTGTATTTTTAGTAGAGATAGGGTTTCATCATGTTGACCAGGCTGTTCTCAAATTCCTGACCTCAGATGATTCACTCGCCTCTGCTTCCCAAAGTTCTGGGATTATGGGCATGAGCCACTGTGCCTGGCCAAAATATTATAAAACATTGCAAATGATCATTGGGTTTCAGTGGTCCAAATCAGAATTTTCTCTGGAAAAAAAAACATTGACAGGAGTATATTAATAAAAAAAATCAGTGTAAGCCCTTGAAAATAAGTTAGAAAAGATGCATATAGAGCAAAAGGAAACCTCTATATAGTAAATATTATATAGTGATATAATATCAAAAAGTCAATTTGAAAACATTACATAGAATACACATATCTCTAAGGACAAAACATGTGAACGACTGATGTAATAATTAAGTTGAATACCAAAGGATGATGTAAAATCTATTTCACTCATATATCAGGGATTGGACTTTCTGATAAGACCCAGAGTTTGTCACTTGCTTATATCACATTACTTGTAAGGGGTAGAGGGAGCAGAGCTAGTATATAAACCCAGGGCTAAAATCCGCAAGGCCATTCTTTCTATGTGCTGGTACAGAATGAAGACTTTGTCATGGTGCATTCAGCAGCTTTGATCAGCTGGTCACCTGTGAGTTGGGCATAATCTATTTGAAAGAGACTCATCGAAGGTCTGGGGATGCAGTGAGTCACAGGAATGAGCTTGCAACTTATGGGAGCACTCACCCCTGGAAGGGTAGCCCTTCCATTTGAGAGCAATAGCTATGGGACTACTACCCTAATTCTGCCAAGAGTAGCGTTTCAGAGCACAATGGCGCTCTTCTCCCACACCCAAGATTTTGATTTTAGAAATAGAACCGTAACCTTACAGGATAGGCCGCCTATTCTGCTTTATACATTTTCAGAAGTGCCCTTGAATTATTTATATACTTTTTTGGCTCGACTTATTCACTTTCCTTTATGTTGGCTTCCTGCACAGAAAAGTTGCTGGGGGTGACTGGTAGATGCATTTGATAAAGGACTAATTTACAAGAGACCACTTTACTGGAAAGAGTGCCTCTCTCCAAATAAGTAAATAAATTTTTTTCCAGAAAAATCCTAAAAACAAAAAACAACCACCACCAAAAAAAACCTTTCTAAGAACTGTTTAGCTTTCAGAAGCCTTCAGGGCAGCTTGAACAGAATGTTCTGTACCCTGAGTGGTCCATGCACTCAGGAGAATGTGCTGGTTTCAGCATCTTCCTTATAGCCGTGTGAACACCAAAATAGGATTCCTTTTTTCTCTGCTCCAGCTTTCTGGAGCAACTGTTTTGACGGTGCAAAAGTATAACATTTTACATTGTTTTATGTTTCTCTGAATAAGAATATAATTTTCTTCTGAGAGAATTTGACTTGCTAAGCACATATATTGTGAATTAATATCACATTCCTGATATAGAGGGCTTTTGTAATCAAAATAAGTATCAGACACCACAGAGGAATAAGAGGTTGAATATGTTCACTTTCTGCCTGGCTATTGGAAGCCTCAGGTCATCACTTCTTGGAGGCAGTTCTGAGTAGAGGCAACAGACACTAGACCAAATATTCTGTGTACCTAATGACAGTCAATTTTTGGAATAGCTCTGGAAAGTAGACATCATATCGTCAATATTTTACTGAAGACCATGCTACAACAAGGATGATTGAGTGACTTATTTAAGGCCTCACAGTAACAGAACCTGGATTGAAATTAAGTTTGACCTGAGGCAGAGTCTACTTTCTTTTCACTGCATTATACTGGATAGGCTTAGAGAGTATATTGCAGAGAGAATATGGCATTTGTACCCAAATTTCATAGTTGACTTACATTTGGGGTTTCTTTCTGAAATTTCAGTTTCATAGGAGACAGTGGCAAGTTGTATATCCTCAGAATTCAAGAGTGAGATTTGGGCTTGAAAATTACCTGTTTGAAATTGATATGCCTATTTTCCTCTTCAACTTTCCATATACAGTCAGACTTTTACCCAATATGGTCTTGGTTGTACCCCTGTGTAGTTCTGGGACTTTCCACAGTTGATACGTGTATGTTGGAGGTGAGGCAGAGAAAATAAACATGTCCATTCTGAATGCCTTTTCCTGTGAGAGACGCTAATAGGCTTTCTCTCACTCAAGAGTACATTTTCAATGTCTGGATGTTTTCAATGTCTGGATTAATTCAGCTGTCCAGGAAAGAGGTTTGTGCTTTGCTCTCCATATACAACATCTAGTAAAGAAGGCTTAGCCTCATCGTTCTTCTCTAAGGAGGCAGGATTCATGACCAACTGATCCCACTGAAGACAATATTAGCAGAAATTATGAAAGAAGCTTACAGAGTATTTTGCAAAGTTCATGCACTTACATTGCCAAATGTTATGTGATTTTACTGAATCCCTCAAAACTCCTCTAAGGAAGTTGAGAATATCTCCATTTTTTCCAATGAAGAAACTTCAACTTAAGAAGGTCAAAGGGGATTTGTTTGAAATCATGGAGTCTTCTGGCTCCCAGTCAAGGGTTCTTTTGCCTACAGTACCATCCTCCACCAGCTGCATTACACATTTCAGAAGTGTGAAAATGGGAAGCAGACTATTTCTCCTGGACTCTGAGTGTTAGTTGCTCCCTTCCTGAGTTAGACAAATATCAACAAACTTGCAGTTTGTATAAGAATTTGATACTTAATCATAATGTATTATTACACAATATTGATATATATCTTATTAATATAATGCATAATGAATACACAGATGTATTTATGCACATGCATACATACAATTCCTTTATACTTCATGTTTTCCAGGTAAAATGAGAATTAACATTTGTTGAGTACTTAGCATGTTCCAGATACTGTGCTCAACTTTTCAACAGAGGAAAAGTGTTATTACCTTAATTTTGTAGAAAAAGAAGCTGAGAAGACTGTGGAGGTTCAGTAACTTGCCCAAGGTAGTGCAATCAATGGTGGCACCAGGATTTGACCCCAAGATGATCTTCTCCAGAGCATTTGCTACTAAGCATTTTTTTTATTGACTGTCTTTCCCTTATTTCTGATGGTGGTGGTGAAAAATTGGGAAGGCAGTGTGCAACTTATGACATTCTTCTAGTAGAATGGCGCTTAAATATTTCACATGTATCTTGCGTTTTCCTCAAGTTCATGTTTATTTTTGAGCTCCTGGTCTCTAAGTTTACTTAACCTTTTACTTAAATACATAAAGTAGAGGCTGTCCTGAGTAGAGACAATAGATATTAAACCAGATATTCTATGTACTCTATAACAGTTAATTTTTGGAATAGCTCTGATGAACATAAAACACCACAGACTGAAATATGTTCTATATTGTTTACATTTGCCCATCTTTTATAAAGTTTTATGCTATACTTTTGAGGTACTCTAAATAATTTTAAGAACATAATTTTTCTGTGTGTTATAAGCAGATTAGCATAGTCTGTGGAAAGAAGAGATTCCATGAGAAAGAAAGTCTATTTCATCTCACTTTGTTCCACTAGGTTTTCAGTTGTCAAAATTCAAGCATTCAGTAAACACAAATGTAGATTACATCAATTGAGCTCCACCTTTTAGTTTATTTCCCTCTTAAATCAAAGGAAAGTAATTTGAAATCCAAATAAGAAAATGAAACAATTAACAACTGGGAATTCAAGTACCTAGGGTATATTAAATATTTATGTGCTAACTTATCCCATGGAGCTTTGCGACATCTCAGACCTTGTCAAAATGAATTCCTTTCCCTTGTACTCCTATACTATTTTTAAGCTTTGTTACATTTTTTTATATAGATTGCTTGTAATTTCTGTGAGTAAGTGTGGTGGCAGGGAAGCTGGGTAGGTACAGAGGTGCTTAAAATGTTGACTTTTTGCTTAGATAGAAACAGGTCTCTGCCTGTTTCACTATTTACTCTCTGGTGATCCTGTACAAGCCACTTAACTTCTTCATATTTCAGGCCTATTGTTAATAGGCCTATTGATACTAGCTACTTCATAGGGATTTTGCAATGGTTAAATTACATATTTCATACAAAGCACATGGGCCTATTGCTCAGTAAGCACTAGCTGATGTTACTGTCAATATCTTTTCATTCTTATTCTTATATCTTGATTTCAGGGACTTATTGCCTTTTCCCTGAGCAAGATAATAGCAAGGCTATTATATTAGCCTTCTCACTGGTCCCTAACAATCGGTAGTCAGTGTGGTCAGGAAACTAAATAATGTGAGATATTTTATCAGAAATGATTTAATATAGAAATTATTCAAACAGGTTGAGGAGAGGTGCTGGAAAAATAAAACTAGAATAACATAGAGCCAATAACTGCAAGAAGCAATTGCACATTTAGGGTAAATTTAGGGGAAAAAGTGGAGTTTTAGAACTTGCAAGCTCAGACGAGATCTCACTGAGCTGGAATCCAGTCTTCTGAGGAGGGGATATTATCAGACTTTTGCAAGGAGTTGAGACATTTGAGGAGGGGGCATCACCAACTGGTGCTGGTGCTGGTGCTGAGGGTATGATGAGGCTGGTCCTGGGAGGGGAGAGAAAGCTGAAAAGTGGAACCAACTGCTGCTGCCCAGGTGAAGTTCTAATCCTGGGGTAATGCAATCAAAAAGGACGGCCAAGCAGAAAGGAGTAAGTTCCTTCTCCCTCTTCTTGCCTCCTTGCCTCCCCGCTGGGCTTCTTCTGGCAGATGGGAACAGTCTTCCAGTTGGTAAAAAGCAACAAATGTAGTTTGCTGAACCATGTGGTTTGCATCAGAAAACAAAGGACAGAAGGATGGATTTAGAGCTAAGAGGCAGTAGCTTAGTAACCAACACAAATGTCTTTCAAATCCCAGTCTCTTTTATAAACTCCTATTGGATTAAATAACCAACAGAGTGAACACACAGTCTACAAAATGGGAGAAAATACTTGCAAACTGTGTATCCAACAGAAAACTAATATCTGGAATTTACAAGGAACTCCTACAACTCAATGACAGCAAGAACAACAAAAATAATCCCATTAAAAATTGGGCAGAGGACATGAATACAAACTTTTTAAAAAGACGATTTACAAATGGCCAGCAAGCATATGAAAAATACTTAACATCACTAATCATCAGAGAAGTGCAAGTTAAAACCACAATGAGATAGCATCTTATACCAGCCAGGGTAGCTATTACTAAAAATACAAGGAATAACAGATGTTGATGAGGATGCAGAGAAAATGGAACACTTATACACAATTGGTAAAAATATAAATTAGTACAACCTCCATGGAAAACAGTGTGGAGATTTCTCAAATAACTACAAATAGAACTACTATTCAATCCAGCAATCCCACTACTGGGTATCTGCTCAAAGGCAAAAAAAAAAAAAATGTTTTATCAAAAAGATACCTGCATTTGTATGTTTATTACAGCATTGTTCATAATAGCAAAGATATGGAATGAACCTAACTGTCCATCAACAGATGATTGGATAAAGAAAATATGGTATACATATGTACAATGGAATACTATTCAGTCATAGAAAAGAATGAAGTCATGTCTGTTGCAACTACATGGATAGAACTGGAGGCCATTGTCTTAAGTGAAACAACTCAGAAACATAAAACTACTGTGTGTTCTCACTTATTAGTGGGGAGTAAATAATGTGTATGCATGAACATTGAGTATAGAATGATAGGCCTTGGAAATTTAAAGGTGAGGGAGTCGAATGGGATGTGGACATTGAGAAATTACCTAATGGGAATAATTTGCGTTATTCAGGTGACGGATACTCTAAAAGGCCAGACTTCGCCAGTACAAAATATATCTATATAACAAAATTGTACTTGTACTCCTTAAATTTATACCATAAAAAAAATTCCTGCAGTATCATTTGGAACACAGCTCTCACCTGCTCAAATATCTTCATGTCCTATTGAGCAAAGTAAATTCAACACACACTTTAAAAAAAGAACTTATTATGAACATTGTGCTCTGGGCTGTGGAGGTTAGAAACATGAATAAGAAGTTTTTCTGTCCTCACAGTTTAATGAGGAACAAGGTTAACAGAAGTCATTCCATAGCAAACGCTGAAAGTACTTGGAAGGGGGGATGTGTCCTGAGTGATGAGATTCAGGAAGATTTCATGGAAGGTTAAGTAAAAATTCACATTCAATGGTGTGGCTCTTATACCTGGCTGACTTCTCACTACTCCCCCTATATTTATTTTTTTTTTTTGCTACTATGTAATTATTTTCTGTTTATCCTTCAGTGTTTCTTATCTGTATACTATTTTTCTTGTGCCAGTTACTAAGACACATGGCCATGAATACTGAGTGCCTTCTATGGGTGTTTTCAACTAGTTGTAAGAATAAATGAGATAGGATGCCTTCCTTAAGGAACTTACTGTCTAAGTGGGGAGGCAGTTCTTAATATTAAAAGGTCACCCAAATGAATACAAAATTGCACATCATGGTTGGTTCTGGGAAAGAGGTGCAAACTGGTATGTTAGCAGGGTGATCAGGTTTAGTTTTGGAGACACAAATGGCTTCCCTCAGGTATAGATGTTAGGTTAGGTTGGATCAAGAAGGCTGTTTTTAGCCTGTGCAGGAAATCTTGGAACAGAAGAAGCAGGATGTACGTCTGAGAAAAGGTCATTATAGGTGCAGAAAAAGGGAATGAGAAATGTGTACAGCACTTTTTCACATGGTAAGCTTTTCTCAGGGTCAAGTTCAAAAGGCACCTCCTCCATGAAGCCTTTCTTAAAATAGTTGAACAGTAAAAGGATCCTCCCTCTTTTCAATTCTTAGCCATTCTATATCTCTCATGAGGGTGTTTGTTATACTGCCTTGTTTATGATTATTTATGTGCAAGTTTGATTGTCTGTGCTCAACTGTAAGGTTCTAGAAACCAGAATTTGTCTCATTTCCATCCTTGTATCCTTCAGTCATTGAGTTCTCAAAAAACATTTGCTGAATAAGGTCACCTCCTCAATATGCCTGTTAGCACTTAGATGGTGTGTTCAGTTACATGGAGCAATTCAGTATAACTGTTTCTTTCATTCGGTGTCTTATATACTAACTGACTTGTCCCCAGGGAACATTAGCAGTCGCTTGACAGTTGTGTATAACAGGCAAAGAAGTATTCACTGGCCCACTTTGGGAAAGACATAGAAGTTTGAGATTTGAGGACTGGTACCTTAGATCTCCATGAATCACAATGAATGGCTGTTTAACCAAAAGTGTTCATAAATCTGTAGCATTACAAAATTTGGGTTCAACCAACCAAATTTGCTGTATCTTTTTATTTCACCATCTATGTTGCCTTGTTGTGATTTCTCTGTCATTAGGCAAGGAGGATATGATCATCTGCCCACAGCAAAACACTTGGATTCCATCAGAGGTTCTTCTGAAAAGTAAACATACCACGGAAAGAAGGACTTAGGGGAAGCATCACACCTATAGGCCTTCTTCCTGATAATTTTTTTTTTTGAGACAGAATTTTGCTCTTGTTGCCCAGGCTGGAGTGCAACAGCGCGATCTCAGCTCACTGCAACCTTCCCCCCGCCCAGGTTGAAGTGATTCTTCTGCCTCAGCCTCCCTAGTCGGTGGGATTACAGGAATGCGCCACCATGCCTGGCTAATTTTGTATTTCTAGTAGAGATGGGGTTTCTTCATGTTGGTCAGGCTGATCTCGAACTCTCGACCTCAAGTGATCCACCTGCCTCGGCCTCCCAAAGTGCTGGGATTACAAGCATGAGCCACTGCGCCTGGCCTTTCCTGATATCTTCTAGGTCTCTTTGCAACAACCTGAGTGGACCCATTCTCCTGTGCTCAGGACCTAGTTCTAGGTATTCCCTTATCTTTCCTAGAATATGATCATTCACTGGTGTCTATGATGGAATAGAAAAATAGCTGGAAAATGAAAACTACAAAACTCTGACTCCACATTATTTTACAATAGTGTTGGTGTTAATCGTTGTGGCAGAGCTGCATCTTCTAAGGAAAACTGAGCTATGACAAGTAGCCCCAGAATGAAAGGCAGCCAACCCACTGTCAGGGTGACCCAGAAATCCTAATGGGTGGGAATGATCATTATATGAAGACTGTAAATCTGATTAATGTGCACTCTGAGATGAGGTATAACATTTCATGCCAAATGAGGTAGGGGTGGGTAAGAAAGGATGGTAGAAACAGCTGGTTCTGAACATGTCTGAAGGACCATATTAAAATTACAATGATGTAGAGAAATATGTAAAAAAGCACAGGCAGCGTTCAGATGGACGTGTGTGTGTGTATTTTAGTGTCTGTATAAACATACACCTTAACTTATTTATAGACTTATAGCTGATGAAGGAACCTTCACCAATAGGCAATTTACAGTCCCCAAATAGTGGGGCACACAATTTTATTCTTACTGTAAAAGCTTACTCTTTGGTAGGACATATTGTCAAGTTTTTCACTATGGAACTAATCTGGAAGCCATATGGTGAAGTTTAATTTATGGGTAATATTATCTAACAGCATTCCTTTAGCAGTTGGTAATTGTAATGTTGCATTATCTCAGTTTAGTTTTGTCATGATCTTGTGACATGGACTGATATCATTATTCCACATTAATAAAGATATTTAGAGACAGACACAATTCCCATTAAGTTGCAGTGTGTGTGTGTGTGTGTGTGTGTGTGAATGTTTAGGGTATGTGTATGTGGGGTTGTTTTTGAGTAATATAGAACATTCTTCCCCATAAGGGATATTCTGGATTAAATTTTAATTTGTAGAGTCTTGGGCAAAGTCTAAACCTAAATAATATTTGGGAAGAGGGGCCAAACCTAAAAACCTGTGTAAGATTAGCCCTATAAGAGAGAGGCGAGATTACTGTATGCTGGCTTCGGAATATCTTTTCCCCTTTCTGGATAACTAAGGAATAAGACACAGTTCTACCCTTCCTTTTTCCTCTCTTTCTTCCTATTCAGAGTCTATTCCATCTTATTTTACTTTGTTTTTATGGATGAATTGTACTACAAAGGGTAAAGCCCAGGCTGCCCTATGTGAAGAAAGATTAGACGTCATCATCTGTCCTGATTTCTCAAAGGCATGAACCAGGAACAATCAGAGTAACTTATTTGGACCTTTCAGCATGAGAAAGGAGTGTTCTTTTTCCTATAAAGACCAAGATGGAAAGGAAATAGAACAAATGTGTCTTAATTCTGATTTTTGTAGTATGTAGCCCTATTACATATACAGTTGTCCCATGGTATCCACAGGGGATTGGTTCCAGGACCCAGTGCAGATACCGAAATTTGCAGCTGCTCAAATCTCTTAAGTAAAATGGCATAATATTTGCATATAATCTGGGCACATCCTCCTATATACCTTAAGTCATCTCTAGATTACTTATAATACCAAACACAAGGCCTACACACCACTTCTTTCTCATAGATTCAAAGTAGTACTTGGCACATGCTAAATTCTAGTTTTGCTTTTTGGAATTTCATGAAAAAAAATTCTGGATAGTTTTGATTTGCATTTGGATGTATCCATGGGTGTGGAACTCATGGATAAGAGCAGCCCACTCTGTTCAGTCTGTGCAGCAACTGGTAAAGGACACAAACAAGTGTAATGAGGTCTATTCTTTACTGACATATAGCAGGTTGCTCCTCACCTTCCTTTTACAAATAAGAAAACTCTGATTCAGAAACCTTAATACACAGATATATTTGTGTACATGTATGTACATGTTTCTGTACTTAAGAATGTTGTGCAAGGTCACAGAGCAACGTCATGGTAGAGCCAGGGCTTAGCAATGGCATAGGTTTTACGCTTCCCTCAATATTTATTAAACCACTAACATCCCTCAGGGATGCTGAGAATCTCAGTGTCCTTCTGTAATATGATCACATGCGCTCGGTTTTTCTGCTACCTGACCCCTGAAATGCTGGATTCAGCAGGAAAAAATAAAAGAGAGAGAAAGGTCCAGGAAATACAGAGAACACCACCACAAAGATATTCCTCAAGAAGAGCAACCCCAAGGCACATAATCGTCAGATTCACCAGGGTTGAAATGAAGGAGAAAATGCTAAGGGCAGCCAGAGAGAAGGGTCAGGTTACCCACAAAGGGAAGCCCATCAGACTCACAG
>CAUYLG010029839.1:0-38172 GCA_963573385.1 Cacajao melanocephalus | reverse complement strand
TTGTTATTTTCATCCCTTATTCCTTCCTGTCTCCATTGTTAAGCACAATTATTGGCATAAAAGAGGTTTTTAATACCCATTTTTAGACTGCATTCTAGCCTGGGCAATAGAACAAGAATCCCATTCTCTCTTCCTCTTTCTCTTTCTCTTTCTTTCTCTCTTTCATTCTTTTTTCTTTCTCTCTTTCTTTCACTCTTTCTTTCTTCTTTTCTCTCTTTTTCTTTCTTCCAAAAAAAAATTAAAAAAAAAAAAAAGAAGTCAAAGTCACTAAAGATTGAAAAAGCTTCCCAGCACTTTGGAAGGCCGAGGTGGGTGGATCACCTGAGGTCAGGAGTTCAAGACCAGCCTGACTAACATGGTGAAACCCCGTCTCTACAAAAAATACAAAAATTAGCTGGACGTGGTGGCACGAGCCTGTAATCTCAACTACTTTGGAGGCTGAGGCAGGAGAATCGCTTGAATCTGGGAGGCGGAGGCTGTAGTGAGCCAAGATCATGCCACTGCACTCCAGCCTAGGCAATAAAGCGAAACTCCATCTCAAAATAAAAAAAGAAAGAAAGAAAGAAAATAAAAAGCCTGAGGAACTATCCCAAGGGAGACTAAGAATACTTTGCACTTTAATACAATGTGTGATCCTAGACTTGATTCAGGAATGGAAAAGAAGAAAAGGTACAAAGGACAGTCTTGAAGAATTAGTAAAATCTGAAGATGGATTATGGACGAGATGATAGTATTGTTTCAACACGAAATTTCCTGATTTTGATGAAGGTACTAGACCAGATGCAGTGGTTCCAGTCTGTAATCCCAGCACTTTGGGAGGTCAGAGCAGATCACCTGAGCCCATGAGTTTGATACCAGCCAGGGCAACACAGTGAGACCCCAGCTCTAGAAAAAATTTGCAAGATTAGCCAGGCACTTTGGTACATGCCTATAGTCCCAGCTACATGGGAGGCTAAGGCAGGAGGATCGCTCGAGCCTAGGAGGTTGAGGCTGCATTGACTCATGATCACTCCACTGCACTCCAGCCTGGGTGACAGAGCAAGATGTCATCTCAAAAAAAAAAAAAAAGACCTGGTGTGGTGGCTCACATCTGTAATCCCAGCACTTTGGGAGGCCGAGATGGGTGGATCATGAAGTCAGGAGTTCAAGACCAGCCTGGCAAGATGGTGAAACCCTGTCTCTACTAAAAATAGAAAAATTAGCTGGGCACGGTGGCAGGAGCCTGTAATCCCAGCTACTTGGGAGGCCGAGGCAGGAGAATCGCTTGAACCAGGGTGGCAGAGGCTTCAGTGAGCCAAGATTGAGCCACTGCACTCCAGCCTGGGCAACAGAGTGAGACTGTCTCAAAAAAAAAAAAAAAAAAAAAAAAAAAAAAAAAAAAAAAGATAAAGGTACTGTGGTTATGTAAGAGAAATTCCTTGTCCTTAGCAACATTTTATTAAATGAAAGAAAAGTGACATACCTGGCTTTCTTCCGGAGTAACTTCTGAGACTCAGGATAATGCACCAAAATCTCATTCAGGTCCTTCTTATCCAGGATGAAGAGGTTGGCAAACCCATGGGCCACCACGTTGGCCGTGCGCCGGTTCCCGCCCCCAACAGCCAGCAAGCTGGAGCAGAGAAGGGAGGAAGGACACCCTTCAGAGACTGCAGTTTTGGTCACATTCAGATCTTCATTTCCCGTGTGTGGCACGCAATGGTGGCCCCACACAAATGAGAGCCTGCCCCACCCCCATCGCCACATACATCAGCAGGTGCCTGTGCTGCATCTGCCACGCCTTAGACACTCTCATTGCCTGCTGGCCACCTCCTTTCCCAGCCCTTGCCCCAGACCCCTCACTTTCCCCCAGCTGCCTCTGACCTTATTTCTCCAAATACAGATCCAGCTTTCAGCGTCACCAGCACAGATTTCCCATCAGGGCCACCCAAGACCTGCACTTGCCCTGCCTGGATGATGTACATCTCACGGCCGATCTCCCCCTGAAACAGAGAAGGGACAAGTCCCTCTGCCCATCCCCCAAAGTCACCAGAGAAGTGGCCAGGGCTGGGTCTAGAGGCTGGTGGTCATGCAAGGAGGAACCCAGGCGCTGGGATCCAGCCCTGCCACAACTTGGGGTGTTGTGTGGGGCCAGTCACTTCCCTCTCGGGCCTCAGTCTCCTCATCTGTAGACTTGGAGGAGTGGCTACCCCATGCCCTGCCTAACCAACAGGGTTGCAGTGATGTCATGGAATGGGAAGTGCCAGCTAACCTGGGAGGTACAGATATAATGGAATTTTGCAAATTTCCAGTTAGACTCACTGATGGAGGCAGGGCAAATCAGGTAGCACTTCCTACTAGCAAATGATGTCCATGCCTGGCACATCTCGGGGGCTCGGGAAGCATTTCCTAATGGCAATAGGAATGGTAACAACAATGACGACAGTATTCAAATTGCTTTTTTTTTTTTTTTGAGATGGAGTCTCGCTCTGTCGCCCAGGCGGGAGTACAGTGGCATGATCTCAGCTCACTGCGAACTCCACCTCCCAGGTTCAAGCAATTCTTGTGCTTCAGCTTCCCAAGTAGCTATGATTACAGCCATCATGCTTCAGTCTCCTGAGGAGCTAGGATTACAGGCATGTGCCATCATGCCCGGCTAATTTTTGTATTTTTAGTAGAGATGGGGTTTCACCATGTTGGCCAGGCTGGTCTCGAACTCCTGGCCTCAAGTGGTCTGCCTGCCTTGGACTCTCTAAGTGCTAGCATTACAGGCATGAGCCACCCTGCCCAGCCATGAATTGCTTTATGCAGTATACCACTCATCTTCAACAACCCTCGGAGTTGAAATCACTCTCTGCCCAGGATCACCAAGTTAGGATGAGGCAGAGCTGGGATCTGAACCCAGACAGTCCGCTTCCAGAGTTCAAGGTGGTTATGGATTGAATTTTGTACCCCCTCCCAAATTCATATGTTGAAATCCTCATCCTCAGTGTCTCAGAATGTGACCTTATTTGAGAATAGGGTCATCACTGATGTAATTCCTGAAGATGAGGTCCTTCTGGAGTCAGGTGGGTCCCTAACCCAATATGACTGGTGTCCTAATAAAAAGGGAAGTGTGGACACAAAGACAGGCATAGAGACGATGTGAGGAGACCCAGAAACGAGATGACCACATATAAGCCGAGGAGAGAGGCCACCCAGCATGTGGTGGAGTGCTGCAGGGCCTCGGCTGCCTGGCAAACGAATACAATGGCCTTAATCCCAAATTAAACTGAGTGCATGCATGAATGAATAGCTTGCTTTGGATTGCAATTAGAAACACCTAGTCTGCCACGTGCCTTCCAATCCTCATGACTTCACGGGCCCCTGTCCTGGCCAGCTACCTATAAGTCACATGTGTTTAAAAGGGGAGGAGGAGGTCTACAGAAAAAATAATAATAATAATGAAAAAGGGAGCCAGGTGCAGTGACTCACGCCTGTAGTCCAGCACTTTGGGAGGCCGAGGTGGGTGCATCACCTGAGGTCAGGAGTTTGAGACCAGCCTGGCCAACATGGTGAAACTCTATCTCTACTAAAAATACAAAAATTAGCTGGGCATGGTGTCGTTAATTCCAGCTACTTGGGAGGCTGAGGCAGGAGACAGCTTGAACCCAGGAGGTAGATACGGCAGTGAGCCGAGATCACGCCACTGCGTGCCACCCTTGGCGAGAAGGTGACACTTCATCTCAAACAAACAAACAAATAAAGGGTCAGGGGAGTGACCAAGGACAGTAACTTGGTCACACTCTTGACTTATTTGACAAAAATTTCCTGTGCATTTCACACATACATGACCCTCTTAAGAAAAAGGAAGAGAGGCTGGCCTCCCTGTTTCTGTTTAGTTTGACAAGGGTGAAAGGTTGAGGGGACCCTCACCTCACTAACCAGCCCCCGGAGTGTCTCAGAGAGATCACTGCAGAGCAAAACTAGACAGCAGAGGGTGCCCTTCACATGTGCTCACCAAGTGCTCAATTTAATTTGCAATCACAGACACTCGATTCACCTTTTCTCATTTAAAGCAAACTGCGTCACCCACAAAGATAACAGCAACAGAGCTGGCATCTGCTGTGTCCCAGGCACAGTGTTAAGCTCTGTATGCACATCTTATTCAGTCCTCATGACCACCCATGAGGGAGGTACTACAACATCCCCCACTTTATCCATGCGATGAGCAGGATTCAGAGAGGGCAAGCCACTCCCCCAAGGCTGCACAGCCAGGAAGTGGCTCCAATGTCAGGCAAGTCACTCTATTGCTCCCAAACCCCTCTTGGCCTCTAAGGTTGCAGCTGTAAATTCTCAGACCTCCGCAGCATCCTTTTCTCCCCTTCACCCTGGCTCTCTGCTTCCAGAAACTTCACTGCTATACACAGCATATAACCTGGAGACAGGGAAGGTCCCTTGGGCACAGGGATTCCCAAGTCTTACAGAGCCTGCTTAGGTAATGTTTTCCCCCCTGTACACACACCCAGACTTGTTAACAGCTCTGTGGAGGTTAATAAGGTTCAGAGGACTGAAACCTGGGTTCCTGCCCCTCCTCTCCCTCACCAAGTGACCTTGGTCTCACCTTGAACCCCAAGGACAGGGAGCAGAAAGGGCTCTAGACATTGTCAGCCCCCAGGATTCAACCCCAGATGTTTTCTGGGATCAGTGGGTGAAGCTGAGTGGGGAGGGGCTCCTGGGGTGGAGCAATGAGGAGTGGTGGGGGCTGTGGCATCAGGAACGGGGGGGTCATGATGCCCTTTGGGGCAACCCTTTCTCCAGCCCAGCTGGCTCTTGCTATTTGGGAAAGTGGACCCGGTGCTGGCAGATTTTCTATTTTCAGCGAGAGATCTGAATTTTTATATGAAATCTTCGTATTTTTATTTATTTATTTACTTACTTACTGAGACAGAATCTCGTTCTGTCGCTCAGGCTGGAGTGCAGTGGTGCAATCTTGGCTCACTGCAGCCTCCGCCTCCTGAGTTCAAGCAATTATCCTGCCTCAGCCTCCTGGGTAGCTGGGACTACAGGCGCGCCAGAAAAGCGCGGATTTTTTTTTTTTGTATTTTTAGTAAAGACAGGGTTTTACCATGTTAGCCATGATGGTCTCCATCTCCTGACCTCTATGACCTGCCCACCTCGGCCTCCCAAAGTTCTGGGATCACAGGCATGAGCCACAGTGCCCAGCTGAAATCTTCACATTTTTAAAGGTTGGGGATCAATTCAACATATTTTAAAAATTAGGAAAAAGGGAAAAAACCCACAGAATACCTGTGTACTGGATCTTCCCTAAAGGCCACCAGTTTGCATCCTCTGACCTAAGCCCGCCCCTTCTCCTGCCCCATTTTCCTGATGGGAAGACGGAGACCCCAGAAGCAGTTCCAGCTACACAGTCAAGACCCTGCCCTTCTTCAGCCTCCGCAGTTTCCCTTTCTGTAAGGTGCGGGTGGAGGTGGTCTTTGTCCTGCCCCTCATGGTCCTGCGTCCAGGGAGCTGAGGAAATGCTTTGCAAAGCCCGAGGCACATGTGTGTTGCCCGCACAGAGCCAGCAAAGCTTCCCAATCCACTCCTGCTCTTGGGTCTGGTCGGGTCACTGCAGCACAAAGCTGCAGCCACTCCTCTCCCGCCCCACCAATCTCGCTCTGCCCTTGGGCCAGCAGGCGTCCCTCCAGCTCAGTTCCCTGAAAGCCAGGGGGATCATGAACCCCGGATCCCGTGGTGGCTCCCGGGCCAGCTCACCTTCTTGCACACATAGTCATTGGGCAGGTAGACGACGGAACGAAGCCTCTTCAGCATGTCAAAGATCATCTGTCGGTCACAGCCCTGTCCCAGCGAGGAAAGGAAAGGAACGCTGTTTAGAGAAGATTGGGCTTGGAACCTCCCACAGCCCTGAGGGTGAGGGCACCAAAGGGTGTACCTGAAAGAGTGCAACTTTGCTAACGATGTTGTAGTTCACATCGATGGCCAGGTCCAGCCGCATCTTGTCTGGAAGCTGCACCATCAGCTCTGACTCATCTGTGAACAAGGCCTGGCAAGGGTCAGAGGCAAGGCCAGGCCCCACCCCTGGCACATATATGAGCCAAGTGCCCACCTACCAGCTCACCAGGGCATACCAGTGCCTACCGCACAAAACCACTCTAGATTTGTAGAGCACCCTCTCACCTCCAGGCCTTTGCCAGTACCGTTTCCTCTGCCAGGAGCACCCCTATCCATTTCCCAAACTCCTACTCATTCTTTAGAACCTAGCACTAATGTCACCTCCTCCAGGAAGCCTTCCCTTGACATTCCCCACTCAGCTACTATGTTAGTAGCCCCTGTGCTGTTGCGATTATTCCCACTCCCCTGTAAGGACAACATCAGCACTTTTTTTTTTTTAAGGCAAAGTCTTGCTCTGTCACCCAGGCTGGAGTACAGTGGCATGATCTCAGTTCACTGCAACATCTACCTTCCCACTTCAAGTGATTCTCCTGCCTCAACCTCTTGAGTTTCTGGTACTACAGGTGCCCACCACGCCCTGCTAATTTTTTGTATTTTTAGTAGAGATGGCATTTCACCATGTTGGCCAGGCTGGTCTCAAACGCCTGACCTCAGGTGATCCACCCACTTCGGCCTCCCAAAATGCTGGGATTATAGGCATGAGCCACTGTACCTGGCCAAGCCAGACACTTTTTAATAGAGTGTTTTATAAAGATTATCTTAGTTTTTAGTTTTTATTAAAATAATTTTTTAAAATACTTTGAACCCTAAGAAGCTAAAAAATTGTTTTTTTCTTTTAGAAATGAAGTCTCACTACATTGTCCAGGTTGGTCTGAAAACTCCTGGGCTCAGGCAATCCACCCACCTCAGCCTCCCGAAGTGCCAGGATTACAGGCATAAACCACTGCACATGTACTTATTTTTATTTTTCTGAGACGGAGTCTTACTCTGTCACCCAGGCTAGAGTGCAGCAGCATAGTCACAACTCACTGCAGCCTCGACTTCCTCAGGCTCAAACGATCCTCCAGCCTCAGCCTCCTGAGTAGCTGGGACTACAGGCGTGCACCAAGACGCCCAGCTAAATTTTTTGACTTTCTGTAGAGACAAGGTTTTGCCATGTTGCCCAGGCTGGCAGATCACCTGAGGTCAGGAGTTCAAGACTAGCCTGGCCAACATGGTAAAACCCGTCTCTACTAATAATATAAAAATGAGCCAGGTGTGGTGGTGTGTGTCTGTGATCTCAGCTACTTGGGAGGCTAAGGCAGGAGAATCACTTGAACTTGGGAGACGGAGGTTGCGGTGAGCTGAGATTGCTCCACTGCACTCCAGTCTGGGTTACAGAACAAGACTCCATCTCAAACAAACAAACTGCACTTTGCTCTTGGATGGGACGCATTTCAAGGTGGGTGGAGTGGGGGGAGCAGGCACACAGAAGACAAGCCCCGCCAAGTCTTCAGGGATCTCACGCGCCTGCTAGAGGCACCTCAGAGGCCCCACTGTGCCCCTCTCACACCAGTGTTGGGGACATAGCCAAGAGAGGCCCCAGTGCTGGGGGCCTCAGAGACACAGCAGAGGAGGGAGGCACCCTGAAAGCCGGGCCAGGCATGGGCAACAGGAGTTGGCTCGGAGCTGGTGGCCGCCAGGGCATGACCATCTTACCCAGCATGCCTTGCGAGTGCCAGGTGTACTCGTACCAGGTCTTGACGCGGTTCTGCACGGACTTGGGGATCTTGTAGAAGTTCATGTACTTCACCGTGCTGTCCATGCAGCTGCGGTAGTAGGTCTGGCCCGCAGTGGCGGCCCCTACCACGTCTCTCATCTGTGGGGGAAGGTTAGGGGAGGTCAAAGAAGCCACTGGGTCACAGGAGGGCTATTATCTGGGTTTGGGATGTGTCACTTCACACAGACCAGGGGCATGTGCTCCCTGAAGGGTGTGGGGACGGGAAGTTCTGCCTCCAGCACGGACGTGGGGAAGAGGGAGGGAGACTGTCAGCCCCTTAGTGGCTCAGGTCCCTGGGACCACACCAGGGGGGACAGCTCCTTGGGCTGGGTTGATTCTGGTACAACACAGTCCCTTGGTGCCAGCGGCCACTTTGTGTGACTCCATGCTGGAGGAAATAGGAAGCCAGCATGTGCTATTCCTTGGGGCGGCGCCCTTCAAAGGTAACTTTGAGGACCTCTGACTGTCACCTTGTGTCCCTACCAGAATGTAAGATGCTGCCCCAGCACACCAGAAACCCCAGGGGTTCCTCCCAAAGGGAACATCCCAAATCCTCAGTCTCTGCAGAAAACCATCCAGCCCAGAGCACCCAGAGGAACTGACCTTAGAGGAGGAATAGGGTTGAGCTCACCAGCACCACCACCCCACAGGGGCCAGTGCTGCAGGCTCTGACTCTCAGTCCACTGTTCTTTCCCACGCTTAATCCAAAAGGACCAGGCGCAGAGGGTGACATTTCTGGTAACAGTGGGAGAGGGCCTGCAGTCAGGTGGGATGGGAAACCTGGCTGGTGTCCCAATACCTGTCCGATCATCACAGAGAAAGCAAAGACGCCTATGAAATAATTCAGCAGCTGGAAGACAATTTCAAAGAGCGTCTTGGGGTCAGGCAGCCCCCCGATGGTGATGAGGGTCTTCACAGCAAAGTAGTAACAGCGAATATAACTGGAAAGAGAGGAGAAAGGGAACCTGGGTCATCACAGGCCCCACTCTGCCACCCCTGAGTGGTCTGGCTCAGACGCATCTGATAGATGCGTATTGTACAAAAGACAGAAACCCTTTACAGCTCATCAATGCAGGAAAAACCACCTCCAGCACATGTAGAGCCCGTTGCTGTTTGCAGAGCAGGTTCACAAATGCTATCGGGTGTGGTTGTGTCTCTAGGGACAGGGTGCCAGCCCCATTTACAGATGTGGAAACTGAGGTTCCAGAGGATTTCCAGGAAGAGTTGGCAGGAGGCCAGACCAGGGTCTTCCAACTCCTAATGACAGGGCTCCTTCAGTTTCCTTCAATATTCCTTCAATTTCCAGTCTCTTCATTTGCTATCCCCTGCCTCGTTGGCTTGTGAAAAGCAAAAGCAACATCAAGTTTGGGAGATATCTTGAGGATGACTTTTTCTGACCCTCCCTCTTGCCTATCCATTTTCCAGATAGTGAAACTGAGGCCCCCAAAGGGGAAGCGCACACCCGTGGTCACTAGCTGATAAGTACCAGAGCTGGGTGCTGTCTGTTTCTCTGAGATGCCATCCACCAGCAGTAACCCCCTGACACAGGCTTGTGAACCTTCTGGAAGGGGGGTATGGGAGTTGGGGTCCTACTGTGTGGTAAAAGGCATAGGAAATGCCCCCAAGTCCTCTAGTCTAAATGTATCCCCCAAAACTGAGGTGTTGGAAACTTGATTCCCAATGCGATGGTGTTGGGAGGTAGGGCCTTTGGGCACTGTTTAGGCCACAAACGTGAACAAAAATATAAAGCCTTATATAAAGCTGTTATATAAGGTTCTGATGGAGGGTTTCTACTCCTTTTGTCCTGCTGCCTTCTGCCATGTGAGGATGGCATTCCTTCCCTCCAGTGGACATTGTGGCATTTAAGACACCATCTTGGAAGCAGAGAGCAGCCCTCACCAGATGCCAGCAGCTTGATCTTGGATTTCCCAGCTTCTAGCCAGAACAGTGAAAAATAAGTTTCTGGTTTCTTTTTTTGAGACGGAGACGGAGTTTTGTTCTTGTTGCCCAGGCTGGAGTACAATGGTGTGATCTCAGCTCACCACAACCTCTGCCTCCTGGGTTCAAGCGATTCTCTTGCCTCAGCCTCCTGAGTAGCTAGGATTACAGGCAAGTGCCACCATGATGCCTGGCTAATTTTTGTATTTTTAGTAGAGACAGGGTTTCACCATGTTGGCCAAGCTGGTCTCGAACTCCTGACCTCAGGTAATCCACCCAACTTGGCCTCCCAAAGTGCTGGGATTATAGGCGTGAGCCACCGCACCCAGCCAGTTTCTGTTCTTTCTAAGTTACCCAGTCTCATGTATTTTACAATAGCAGCTCAAAAGGCACTAAGACATGAAGCTGGTGTATGATTATCACAGAGCAGCAAGGGTTCCTCTGACACCTGTCCACACCTCAGGCTGAGTCCTCCCCTGGGTCAGCAAAGATGAGGTCAGAGGGCCTAGAGACTGGGCAGTCCCAGCGGGCTTTCCTTCACCAGCTATTTATGCAGCATCCTAGATAGAACACAGGCTCCGGATGAGGCGTCCTGGGCTCAGCCACCTTCTAGCTGCATAACTTGGACAAATGTCTCTCTCTCTCTCTCTCTCCAAGCCTCAGTTTCCTTCTCCCTAAGTTGGAGATGGCAATAGAATGTCCCTCTCAAAAGACCATGAGGACAAAATGAGATGCTAGAAGACAGCCTGGCATGTGGTGGACTCTCAGCAAGGGAAGTCAAAGCCATCACAGTTCTCATTGCCAGCCGCAGGGAACAGAACAGATTTGCCCTTATTCTTAAGAAGTTCGTGGCCCAGTGGGGACAGGCAGGTAATGTGCAATGTGTGCTGGAAGGAGGAAGCAGAGGTTGCTGGGGAGTGTGGTGAGGGCTCTGCCTCTGATAGCTGCGGGGCCTTGGGCAGCGCTGTGTGCCGCCCTGCACCTCCCCATCACCTGCTGCCTGAAAAGCTTCAGAACCCAGGACAGGCCTATCAAGCCACTGTCATACTGGTTCTGGCCGTCAGAGGGCGCGCGAAGCAGCATTTAGCGGAACAGAGCAGCCCCCAACTCTGCAGACCCCTGGGCTGTCTGGGAGCTGGGTGCTTATGCCACTGGGCCACCAACAGAGAAGGGACATAGGCGCGATGTCCACAAAGCTCTGGCTTTACCCCAAACACTTTCAGGTTGAAGGAATCTTCCAATGACATGGCACATCTTAGGGCCTCCCTGAAGTCTCCTTGCCTTCCACGCTACTGGGTCTGCGGGGACCCTCTGTGCTTCAGGCTGGGCAGAACCAGGGCAAGAGAGCCCTGGGGCAGGATGCAGGGTCTAGCATTTGCAGGCGTTTGGGACCTTGAGCCCCCAGCACAGAGCAAGCCCTCCACAAATGCTCGCTTTGTAAAAGTCCATAATATTGGAATTCATAATATTGGAATTTCTGAGGAATCCTCCTTCGTTACTCGTACTTGGTTCACATGTTGGGGTTCGCTGCAGGACGTCATTTGGGAAACAGTATTTCTGCCAAGGAATTGTGCCTTTCCCTCTGCTGGGCAGCTAGAGCTCCTCCCGCAGAGGGCCCTGCAGAAGGAGGTCCCAGACCGCTGTCCCCCTGCCCTGCCCCCACCCTGCTCTGTTTACCCTCCCTTCCCCGTGACGGATGTGCCAGGTTTAGCCCTAGGGAGGAGAGTTCTTAGTTTATTGGGGCACAAGCCCCTTTGAGAATCTAGAGAAAGCCAGCGCTGTTTCCCTAGAAAAGCCCACATATTCTCAGATTTTAGCTCCAATGTCCAGGGTGGTTTGTGACCCCTAAAATCCCTATACCCCAACATGCTGGCTTCCCACAACAATAGCCATAGCTAGGCAGGGTGGGGCATCAACTCCTGTTCAGGCCCAGGCTAGACATGCTACATATATTTATTTATTATTTCCCAAAAGAAATCTGGAGCACAGTGGCTCATGCCTGTAATACCAGCACTTTAGGAGGTTGAGGTGGGCAGATCACAAGGTCAGGAGTTCGAGACCAGCCTGGCCAACATTACCTGAAACCCTGTCTCTACTAAAAATACAAAAATTAGCCAGGCATGGTGGTTGGCACCTGCAATCCCAGCTACTCAGGAGGCTGAAGCAGGAGAATCCTTTGAACCCAGGAGGTGGAGGTTGCAGTGAACTAAGACTATGCCATTGAGCTCTGGCCTGGGCAACAGAGCAAGGCTCTAACTCAAAAAAAAAAAAAAAAAAAGAAAAGAAAAGAAAAGAAAGAAAAGAAAAGAAAAGAAATCTGGGTGTAATTTACCCCCATTGTGCATAAGGGAATACTGGGTCTCAGAAAGGGTAAGGTCACGGAGCTCAATTCCACGCAGAACTTGCGTTCTCCCCTTTGCATAGAAAGGGCCTTCAAGTCCCTCTCTGCCTCCTGGTGACGGGTTAAATGAATGAGGAAGTGAATGAATGAATGGTCTGGTCAGGGCTCAGGAGCAGGGCTGTGAATGGGAACGGGTAACAGGGCTACTGGTGACGTGGGGAAGCATTAGACGTTGACCCCACCCCTGATACTCTCCAGCCCACAGTAGCTGTCAGGAACTCCCCTCCTGCCTGCCTGGGCTGCCCTGGCCTCTGGGACGTCTGTTTTGAGACAACGTCTCACTCTGTTGCCCAGGCTGGAGTGCAGTGGCACAATCTCAGCTCACTGTAATCTCTGCCTCCCAGGTTCAAGTGCTCTTCCCATCTCAGCCTCTTGAGTAGCTGGAATTACAAGCACGCAGCACCATGCCCAGCTAATTTTTATGTTTTTTGTAGAGAGGGAGTTTCGCCATATTGCCCAGGCTGGTCTTAAACTTGTGAGCTCAAGTGATCTGCCTGCCTCAGCCTCCAAAAGTGCTGGGATTACAACATGAGCCAACGCAACTGGCCTGGGTCATCTCTGTAAAGGCTTCCCTCAGGCCACGACTCAGAAGGCGACAGCCATGGCCATGGTGGCTGAGGTTGGGGCATCTGTCCTGGGAGGGGACGTTCTGAACAAAGAACCCCTCTACGAAGAAGCCACCTTGGACACAAGCGACCCACCTGTTCCCACTAAGAGCTAGGGCCTGGGGGTGGACAGCTGGACCTCGGGCATTTTGTGTCACTAGCGGGCACAGCCCAGGGTGAGGTGGGGCCCCCCTTCAGTGACTAACTCCCCATTGGACCTTTCCTTCTTCCACCTTCTCATCCTCACTGTGACAGACTGAGCGCCCACTGTGCCCAGGCGCTGGGGCAGCAGCTCAGAGGCATCCATTCCTCAGTCACCTCTTTAGGATGGGAGTCCCAATTGCAGCCCCATTTTTCAGGTGAGGGAACTGAGGCCCAGAAAAGAGAAGTGACCTGTCTCCGCCGCCAGGGGGCAGCTCTAGGAGTCATGCCTGGGACTCCTCATCCCTCATCCCTCAAGCCTCTGCTCTGACTCTGCAGGCCCCCACCCCACGCATCCCTCCTGCCCATACTGCCCTCTCTCCCCCTCACCTAGTCAAGCCACACCTTGGCCTGGAGGATTTGCTGCTGTCACTGACACAGCAGGGCCCCTTGCTGGCTCCCTGCTGCCTCCCTGCTCCTAGGGCTCCCTCCCATCAGCGAGGGTGGGCTTTCCAAGAGCCCTCCCTCTGCTCACTCTCCTGCTTAAGGCTTTGACAGGCCAGGGGAGAGAGTGTCACCGTCAGCACCATCCTGCCTTAAAATGAGGTACACGCCTGTAACCCCAGGACTATGGGAGGCCAATCACAGGCAGAGGGCTTCAGCTCAGCAGACCAAGACCAGCCTGGGCAACAGCAAAATTCCATCTATACAAAAAATTAGCCAGGTGCACTGGTGTGTGCATGTGGTCCCAGCTCCTTGGGAGGCTGAGGTGGGCGGATCACTTGAGGCTGGAAGGTGTAAGTTGCAGTGAGCTGAGATGGCACCACTGCACTCCAGCCTGGGCCACAGAGAGCAAGACACTGTCTCAAAAAATAATAATAATTTAGGTGGAATATATATGGGAACTCTCCCTACTTTCCAATGGACCTCTCTATAAACTTCAAGCCACTCTTTAAAAAAATTGTCTGTTCATTACAATAAGTTTTTAACTTTTTTTTTTTTTTGACACAGGCTCTTGCTCCCTGTTGCCCAGTCTGGAGTACAGTGGTGCAATCTCGGCTCCCTGCAACCTCCCTATCCTGGGTTCCAGCGATTCTCCTGCCTCAGCCTCCTGAATAGCTGGGATTACAGGCGTGCAACACCATACCTGGATAAGTTTTGTATTTTTAGTAGCGATGTGGTTTCGCCACGTCAACTAGTCTGGTCTCAAACTCCTGGCCTCAAGTGATCCACCCACCTCGGCCTCCCAAAGTGCTGGGATTACAGGCATGAGTCATTGCACCTGGCTAAAAAAACCTTTTAAAATGTCTGTAACTTTTGATGACTTTTGGTGGAATCAACTCTGCTCATGCCCACTTCCCCCACCCCCTCTGGCCACTAGGTTGGCACTTTTCCTTTTAATTGAGGAAGATGGTACAGCAGTTAGGACTTTGTGGCCATGACACCTGGGTTCAACTTCCAGCTCTGTAACTCATGACCTGTGTGACCTTGGGAACTAGTATCTGCTACCACATCTGTGAAATGAGGATGGGGCGGTACCTATCTGATGTGATGGTTGTGAGTTATCATGTTCAGTGCTTTAAACAGGGCTGGCATGAAATAGGTGTCCTATAAGGCTTGCTGCTATTGTCATCATGATTGTCACCATCATCACCACTGTAAACCAAAAATAAATTCTAGGGCCCCCAACCGTCTGAATGTACCCCTCCTCTCTTCTCTCTAAAGCCCGCTACATGGAGGCTTCATCTGCACGAAAACACCTCGGTCACCATAACCCCTTATCATAACCCAGACATTCCTTTCTACTGATAATAAGTCTTTCAGGCCAGGCGCAGTGGCTCATGCCTGTAATCCCAGCACTTTGGGAGGCCAAGGCGGGTAGATCACGAGGTCATGAGTTTGAGACCAGACTGACCACCATAGTAAACTCCATCTCTACTAAAAATACAAGAATTAGCCGGGTATGATGGCATGCACCTGTAACCCCAGCTACTCAGGAGGCTGAGGCAGGAGAATTGCTTGAACCGGGGGGAGGAGGTTGCAGTGAACGGAGATCACACCACTGCACTCCAGCCTGATCCACCTAAAAATAAAATAAAAGTCTTTCAACCAATTGCCAAGCAGATAATTTTTATTTTTTATTTTTATTATTTGTTTCATTTTTTTTTTAGACAGCCTTGCTCTGTCACCCAGTGCAATGGTGCAATTTCGGCTCACCACAACCTCCACCTCCCGGGTTCAAGTGATTCTTGTTCCTCAATCTATAACCGAGACTACAGGCACTGCCACCACGCCCGGCTAATTTTTGTATTTTTAGTAGAGACAGAGTTTCACCATGTTGGTCAGGATGGTCTTGAACCCCTGACCTCAGGTGACCCGCCTGCCTCAGCCTCCCAAAGTGCTGAGATTACAGGCATGAGCCACTGCACCCAGACTTTTTTTTTTTCTTCCAAGCAGAGAATTTTTAAATCTACCTATGACCTGGAAGCTAGTCTTCCCTTTCAGTTGTCCTGCCCTTCCAGATCTAACCAATATAAACCTTACATGTATGTATTCATTGATGAATTACATATCCCTAAAATGTATAAAAGCAAGCTGTACCCGACCACCTTGGGCACATGTCATCAGGAAGCCCTAAGGCTATGTCACGGGCGTGTCCTTAACCTTGGCAAAATAAACTTTCTAAATTGATTGAAATGTGCCAGATACTTTTTGGTTCATACGTCATCATCATCCCTTTGGCAAGTCTCATAAGGGACGGTAGCGCTCTGATTGGCAAGTGGGTCTCACCTTATTCACCAGCGCCTCCATGGTAGTGGTGCCTAGGGGGCTGTGCTGGGAAGTATTCTCTGGCCTCATTCCCTCTTGGCCGTGCCCGGGGAAGCAGGAGTAGAGAGGCACACGTAGTGTATTTGCCCACCCTACTAGACTTTGGATATAGAAAGGATCTGCCTTGCAAGTCTTGTTCACACCAGTACCTCCCGCCTGACACACGCAGATGCTCAGGAAACCTTAGCTTAGGGAAGATGTGGTGACGTGGCTCTTTTTCTATTTTTATCTTTTGAGATGGAATTTTGTGCTTGTTGTCCAGGCTGGAATGCAATGGCATGATCTCAGATCACTGCAACCTCTGCCTCCTGGGTTCAAGCGATTCTCCTGCCTCAGCCCCCACACCCAGTAGCTGGGATTACAGGATCGCATCACCACGCCTGGCTAATTTTTGTATTTTTAGTAAAGACAGGGTTTTACCATGTTGGCCAGGCTGGTCTCAAATTCCTGACCTCAGGTGATCCACTTGCCTCAGCCTCCCAAGTGCTGGGATTACAGGTGTGAGCCACCATGCCCGGCCCAAGACATAGCTCTTGAGCCTTGTCATGCCAGTGATTCCTTAGGAGCAAACTGGCCTTGGAAACACAGCAGCACAGAGACTCCTTCCTGGAGCATCTGTGCTGTGAATTGTAAAGAACAGGAAGATCACCCAGGTGTGGTCCCGGGAGGACGACGGTGGCTCACCTGTTTCCCATGCCATCGTAAACCCAGTGAGTGGAGCCAAGCCCCTGATAGGCTGACGCCCAGTAATAAAGACAGGAATTCAAATGCAGGCTGTAGAGAAGGTAGGCTGTGGTCCTGATGACCCTGCAGAAGGAACGCAGCGCATGAACACAGCGGCGGAAGGGGGCGGCGAGGGATAGACACCTAGCCAGTGGGAGCCAACCCATGGCTGGGCTGCCTGATTGGATGCTTTGTTGAGATTGCACCAGTTAGGAAGTGTGGTGCTTCAATGGGGTGTTGTCCCGAGCTGGGGCTAGAATTGGCACAGAGGTAGCAGAGCTGCCTGTGCACTGGGTGAGTGGAGGGGCAGAGGGGAAATGTGGTGGGGAGGGGCAGGGAGGGACTGATGTGTGCAGAGGAGTTGAAGATGGGCCGTGTTGCCCCAGAAGAGATGTGGACAGGAGCTTGCTCCCTAGCACGGCCTGGCTGGTCTTGCACCCCATCCTCAGACATCTGTGAAATGGTCGCTGCCTCCTTACACCTGTTCCCATTCTGTGAGAGCCGGCTGGGGGCTCCAGTTCCCAGAGCTGAGGCCAAAATCATGCCCAGCTCGCTGCAACGCTGGTAAGCCCCTCTTGCCGGCTGACGTGCGCCCTCATCACAGTTGGGGGCATTAGATATTCCTGGTTCTCTAAATAACAAACGCTTCCCCAGGAAAGAGGAGGTGGGAACCAGGAAGTTGCCTGGCTTCCAGTGGAGACAGGGCCTGGAGGTCAGTAAGGGTAGAAAATGCCTTGCTGTATATTCCAGGTGTAAACTTCCTGTGGGGTGTGTGTGTGTGTGTGTGTGTGTCATTTGTATGTGTTGTGTATGTTGTGTGTGTATGCCGTTTGTGTCATGTGTATGCTGTTTGTGTCATGCGTGTGCCATCTGTCATGTGTACATTGTGTGTGTGTCGTGTGTGTCGTGTGTTGTGTCATGTGTGTATTGTGTGTAGTGTGTCTGTTGTGTTTTGTTGTGTGTATGTGTTGTGTGTGTCGTTTGCATCGTGTGTATGCACTGTGTCGTGTGTCATGTGTGTTGTGTATTGAGTGTTGCGTGTCTGTTGTATGTGTTGTTTGTGTGTGTCGTGTGTATTGTGTTGTGTGTTTGTGTGTTGTGTGTGTGCATGCATGTACACGTGGGGGGATCTCACCTGTACACATAGGCTTTGCTGAGGACGGATTCCAGGCGGTTGTTAAACTCGAAGAAGGCCGTGTACTGGAGGGAGAGCAGGGCATGAGAGCAGCCCACCGCCCGCAGGTAGCTCGCTGCCCTCATGCCCACGGGTGCCAGGACTCAGGGCCCTTCCTGCAGCCCCCAGGAGGAAGGAACAGCACGGTGAGCATTCAAAATCAGAAGTCCTTGGCCCCTTGAGGGGTAGGGGCCAGAAACTCCATTTAGGAATGTGATGAAAGTCATAGCCTGTCTTCCCATGGAAATGACATAAAATCTTGTCCTCACAATTTTAACATAATTCCAGGGGACTCCCGGACCTTCTGAACCCTATCATGAGACTTTTAGGGGTACAATGCATAAAGATGCTGTGTTTAATATTTCTTATAAAGAAAACGATTTTATAAAGAGACAGCATCCCTAACACACCACTCTTATATCCTTTGAAGGTTTATTTATAATAAAGTATATTAATTGAATATCTTTATATGACTGGCATTTTTTTTTTAAGTGACAGAGTCTCACTCTGTCACTCAGGCTGGAGTGCAGTGGTGCGATCATAGATCACCTCAGCCTCGAACTTCTGGGCTCAAGCAATTTTTCAGTCTCAGCCTCCTAAGTAGCTGGGACTACAGGCACACACCACCACTCTTTAAGTTTTAAATTTTTTATATAGACAAGCTCTCACTATGTTATCCAGGCTGTTCTCAAATTTCTAGGCTCAAATGATCCTCCTGCTTTGGCCTCCTAAAGTGCTGGGATTACGAGCGTGAGCCACCATGCCTAGCCAGCATATACATTTATATACATTACCTTATTGCTTATTTACATATGAAATATGTGTTGTCATTCTCCTTTGACAGAAATTGGTGCTCAGAGTGGTCCAATAATTTGTCCAAAGCACACAGCTGGTATGTGAGAGAGTCAGCATTCAAACCCAGGCCAGACTCAAAGCTGCAAGCTCTCTCCTTATGCTAAACCATCTCTAGATCTTTGAATTTATTTTTTGACATTTGAAAACAGTATTTATGAAGATTCCCTAAGGGATATGCCAGTTATCATCCAGGTGTTCATTTTAATTCCACCCACAGTTTAAACTGGAGGCAGAAAGACCAGGGGCTTAGATGCCTCACTCAAAAAGTTTGTCCACAGCGTGGTGTTCCATGTTAGGCCTGTGAGTTATGCCTCCTCACTGGGGCCACCACGTGAACCAAGATCTAGATCTCACCTCTAAATCTGGGGTAAAACTTGGCCTGTGGACCCAACCTTCCTCACTCTGATGTTTGGCTCTAAAGCGACCTCTGCGGCCCCTGGGAGGCTGGCATGTGTCAAGTAAGAATCGTGCCAATTCCACTTTCCCCTTTCCTCTTGGCAGCCAGGAAGCTCAGAGGCAGTTTCCATGCTCAATTCCACATAGGTTTGCTTTCTTTTCATCAGGGCACTTATGTGCCCCCTAGTTTTATCCACCTAGTTTCTCCAGGTTGTTTATGTTATTGCATTTGATTTTTTATAAATTCCCTCAGTATTGTTTTCAGAAAAAGGCACCAGGCATCATTTCAGGAGAGAGAGAAATGTAATTGGTTGGCCAGCAAAATCCATTTGGGGGATCCTGAATGCTCTGAGTGGCTGTCCACCCTGGTCACATGACAGGACCATGGCCAGGTCTCCAGCCCACGCTGTGGCAGCCAGACCATCCTGAAGACTTTGGCTCTGCCCAGTGAGTGGCAGGGGAAACGGCTGGAACGACACTGAGGCCTGGCCAGTGATGAAATGGGTGTCCGGCTGTGCATTCAAATCATCCCTGGCTCTTCATTGCTCCTGCAACCTAGGGCAAATCCCCCAGCCTCTCCAAGCAGGAATCACCCATCTTTTAGACAGAGACCATCATAATACAGAAGCCCCCTCTTGGGAACCTCTATAATCACTGAGAGCATAAACAGTGGAGACGGATGACCTGCGTTCAAATTTGGGCTCCACTCCCTCCTGGCTGTGTGAGTTTGGGCAAATTACTTAATCTTTCTGTGCCCCAGTCCCTTCATTTGTCGAATGCTGGCAATAGCACTACGTAACATACAGCATCACAGAAGCACTAGCAATTGTAATGAACTCTCCACTAAGACACATGTAGAATAAATGCATCTTCCCTCAGGCCATCCCTTGAGGATGCCCCCCTTCCCAATGCTGCTGGTGGCAGACGAGAAGATGCCAGTGCTGGTGCAGAGCTGAAGCCCCGGGGTGGTGGGCCCAGACGTCCTACCTTTAAACAGCGGGGCAGGCGGAGGAGGGGGTTCACACCAACTTTCAAATAGAGGAAATCCAATGGCAGGAGGCTGAGCAGGTCCATCTGAAATCCCAATGGGACACCACACAGGTAAAATGGGTGACCCCATAGGTGAGGGTGAGGGGAGTGAGAGGCAGCATCTCTCCCTTCCATGGAAAGGTGAGGTCAGAATGTCCCAGGAGAGCTTACAGCTAGAGAGCAAAAGGAGTCCCACCAAAAGGCTCTTGTTTGGCTTCAAAGCTCGAGTCGCCAGCCCCAAGGGCAGTTTCATTATCCCCTATAGTGGCTGCTGTATCCCACACAGCAGGGGTGGGAGTGGTACAGACACAATGAAAGGTGGCTCCTGGCCAGGTATGGTGGCTCATGCCTGTAATCCCAGCACTTTGGGAGGCCAAGGTGGGCAGATTACCTGAGGTCAGAAGTTCAAGACCAGCCTGCCCAACATAGTGAAACCCCATCTCTTCTAAAAACACAAAACTTAGCTGGGCGTGGTAGCACACATCTGTAATCCCAGCTACTAGGGAGTCTGAAGCGGGAGGATCACTTGAACCTGGCAGGCAGAGGTTGCAGTGAGCCAAGATCACACCACTGCATTCTAGCCTGGGAGACAGAGTCGGATCCTGTCTCAAAAAAAAAAAAAAAAAAAAAAAAGGTGGCTTCTGGGGACCACCCAGCCTGTGCTCACCTCCTGGGGCTTGCGGCTTGGAGGATATTCTCACAGGGACCAGTATCCCTCGGTGTGGTAGAAACCACATCTCATGGGTTCCCCAGGCACCCAGGGCCCTCTGAGACACCCCCTTCTGAAACCCCGCAGACACTAAAGCTTGCATTCCCGGCACACACCTTGAAGCGGTGAGATTTCAGGTAGTTATTCCGCATGTCCTTTTTGTCCGTCTGAAAGAAAGGGAATAATGATGGTGAAATGACCTTTAAGCTTAATCCCTGACCCTGTGGGAAGCAATTATGAAATTCCCCCAAGAACCCCTCCTCAAATGAGTATAACAGCCCTGAGGACCATCTGAGGCTTGGTGAAAGCCTTGAGTTTTATAGGTGGAGAAGTCCAGCCACCAGGGAGGAGGGATTTGTTTCGGTCACCCAGCTAGATTCTGATTGATTGGGTGGAAAGCGAGAATATTAAGCTTACTGTCTCTGCCCATTGGTCTCACCTGGACCATTTGCACATCTGTTTACTAAGGAACTGATAACCACTCTGATCAGGCCAGAAAAGAGATTCTTCAAGGAAATCTCTTTACTCGAAATTGTTTAGAGGCACACAGCAAAACAGGCACTGCCGGGGTGGAATTTTGGAAAGTGACCCACACTGGGAGACAGGGACTGGGCCTCCTGTTCCTGAGAAGTCACAGTCAGGGCCTCAGTTTCCTCCCTGGTAAGGGGTTGATGGGGGGCTGGACCAGAGGCCAGGGTCTCACTGGCTCAAGTAAGAGAGGATCAGTGTGTTCTTTGCAGGACCCCTGAGAGAAGCCGATTGCCAGCAGTTACCTGTGCTGAACGCCCTGCATGCATCGTTTCAACCAATCCTCATGGCAATGCTAGGAGGTGGAAGCTATTACTATCCCCATTCTACAGATGAGGAAACAGAGGCTCAAAGAGGCAATTCAGCTAGTTGTGGTGGAGGTGGGATTCAAACCAGGTGCATCTTCACTAAAGACCACTCTCTGGACCACTTCTCCATCTTTGATTCCATCAAGTGGTCCAGGAACTATTTCACCTATGAGCAATATCTGATGTGTGTAATTTGAACATATCCAAGGCATGCAAAATAAGCAACCATGCTGTTGAGCAAGCACAGCAGCCGTTCTTGAGATTTCCTTATTCATTTATTTTGTCATCTGCGACAGCATCAGGAGTCAGTGCCCTGAAGGCTCTGGCGAGGAGGTCTGCCCCTGGTCACCCCACCACCAGCTGCCTGTGACTCACAATGATGTCCCCGCCTCTGACAAACTGCAGGCGTGTCTGGAACACAGTGATGTCCAGGAAGTAGATGAGGTCGCATAGGTAATCCGTCAGCAGCCAGAGGTGGATGTTGCCTGGGGTCTGGTAGGGGAAGGCCCAGCGCACGGGAATCAGCCAACAGTTCCAGTTCCAGGCCATCACCACGAAGAACAGCCATAGGATGTACATCAGGTCTGTGGGGAAGACAGGCAGGGATGCTAGAGCATCAGCCAGGCAAGGCTCTTCACCAGTGGAATCAGGCTGGGGGCTTTGTTCTTTCTACATTTCTGCACTTTCCTTCAACTGCTACATGTGGCACTTTTGTGAGAGAGAGAGAGAGAGAGTGTGTGTGTGTGTGTGTATGTAAAACTCTCTGCTTTAGGAGCCAGGCACAGTGGCTCCTGCCTGTAATTCCAGTGCTTTGGGAGGCCCAGGTGGGAGGATTCCTTGAGTCCAGGAGTTTGAGACCAGCCTGGGCAACATAGCAAGACCCAATCTCTACTTAAAAAAAAATCTGCTTTAAAAATAAATCACTGCTTAACTGGCAGTCAGTACCTGAAAAATAAAACATAAAAAGAAATAAATCACTGCTAAGCCCTAATAAATCAGAGTACTCTCAGGAGAGAATATGCTGGCATTATAAGATAATAGCCAACTAGAAAACCCATTTGCTTTCATTCTTCTTTAATTTTTTCCTAAAATGTATTTCCTGCCTTAGTAAATACAAAATAGTAAATAATGCCTGGAGGATGGAAAGACAGATAGACAGACAGGTGAATGCATGGATGGATGGATGGATGGATGGGCATTCCAGATCACCTGGTTATTTATTTATTTATTTTTATTTTTGTAGAGATGAGTTCTCACTATGTTACCCAGGCTGTTCTTGAACTCCTGGGCTCAAACGATTCTTTCACTGTGGCCTCTCTCAGTGCTGGGATGACAGGTGTGAGCATACCAGGCTACCAGCTTATTTGAGAAACCCAGTGGACACCAGGGTTGAAGTCCTGGCCCCCTAAATGTGTGACCTTGAGAAAGTCTGTCTCTGGCACCTGTCCCGTCCTCTTCTACGAAGTCACAGAAACAGGTCAGATAAGAAAGGCAGGGAGACCTCTGTAAACTCTAAAGTGCTATGCACATATGAAGTGGTGTTATTTCTGAGGAATACGGAGTGGGCTTACAGGGAAGCGAGAGTAATTCACTTTAGATATTGGAAGAACTCCTGTCCTTTTTCTGTTCAGAGCTCCAGGAAAAAAGCCAGCTTGACCAGAGTGAAAAAAGGACTTGGCCAAGAGTCAGGAGTCCTGGGTCTGCACTAACTAGTTGCATCGTTAGCCTGCCTGTCTTCTCTGTGCCTCAGTTTCCTCATCCATAAGATGGGAGTGATCTTATGTTCCTCTTCCAGGGACTTCTGTTGTTGTTTTTAAGAAAAGAGTCTCACTCTGTCACCTAGGTTGGAGTGTGGTGACACGATCTCTGCTCAGTGCAATCTCCACCTCCCGGGTTCAAATGATTCTCCTGCTTCAGCCACCTGAGTAGCTGGGATTACAGGCGTGCACCACCACACCCGGCTAATTTGTCTCTTTAATAGAGATGGGGTTTCGCCATGTTGGCTGGGCTGGATTTGTTTTGAGAATCAGGCAAGAAAGTGTGGAATGGTTTTGAAAAGTATAAAAGATCATGAACCCAGGTTGTCTGTGGCCTCCCATCCCACCTCTCGAATCCCCTGACCTTCTCCCCACCTCGCTCCCACTCTCCTGCCCTCTGATGTTACACGGTGGGAACACTCATGCCCCAGGACTCACTGGTCAGCGGGTCAATGCTCTGGGGAAACTGGTACTTCTTCCAGGGGCGGCGTTTGAACTTGCAGCAGAGCATGTTGCAATAGTGCTCCTCTTCCGCTGGCTCGGCTTCCGCAGGCTTCGTGTCTGGAGCTGGCTCTGGGGCTTTCTTGGCTGGGGCTGTGGGATGACATTGGTGACCATCTTAACCAGCCCTGAGGCCCATATAGAATATGCAGAGAGAAGGGTCCCAATTGCAGACCCTGGATCCAGAGCTGAGAGGATGCTGGCACCATTATACAAACTGCTGTAAGCTCTGTGTGCAGAAGCCAAGGCAGTCTCCTAGAGTGAACTCCACAGCTCCCTCCTCAACAGCAGCCTGGGTGCCCACCCAGAAACTCTTACCAACTACCAATCTGGATCTGCTTCTCAGAAGCGGCCCCAAACAAGTTGTTTCTGAGCCAGTTGGATGTTTCGGTGTCTGCTTGTGTGTCTGTGCTTAGACCCCCTTGGTTCCTTCTGATGGGATGGGGGCATTTTGAACCCAGTGCTCCCAGTACCCATGGATGGAATGCCAAAGGGCCTAACAAAATCAAGGAAGTGTTGCTCCAGGTTTCTGAGAGGGAATCTCAGCTCCTTCATCTCAGAAAACAGAGACCAGATGGTATCACAGCCTCTTTGTGCATCTATGATGACACTTTTGGCGACCCAGGGATTGGCTCTCATAGGTTCAATACAGCTATGTTTTCTAGCTTCAAGACTGTGACATCAGGCTCTGTATGGTCTGCTGTGGGCACCGTGATTTCCAAGATACAGCCTTCCTCGGGAAAGATCTAAAAAAAATCTCTCTGACAAGAGATCATGTTTATTATTTCCTCCTGATGCCTTGAAAGAAAAGAAACATTCGGACAGCCTCAATAAGAACTTTCAAGGCACTGAGGTCTCTGAAACATAAGACTGCCTAGTTCCAGAGTAGGCTGTGCACACAATCTGAGTGTAAGACTATAAGATACATTTTGGGGTGGCACCACCTTTCCTACCAGTAGGAAAGGGACAGAAGGGTCAATGAAGGCACCTGTCCCATAGGAGAGAGGGCCGAGTGCAACTGGATTGTTGGTCAGAACTTCGATCTTCTTCCCACTCTTGGGTGCATATCTCAACCTGTTCATATGGACCCCAAATCCAGAGAGTGGGGATCTGGGCTTCTCTCATGGATCTCAACCACTTCCTTGGGGCACCCTCGCTGTGACTTGATAGGGGACTTTGGAGGCCCCACCCCATCCTGGCCAGATAGGCCCCCTTCAGCTCCAGACTCACAGGGCTTGGGGCTCTCCTCATCAGAGGTGACGTCAGGGTCGATGAGTTTCTCCTTCACCTTCTCTGTCCGCTCCTTGAAGAGCTTCACCAGCTCCTGGAGCCGGTCGTTGATGATGGCGCTACTTGTGCTGGCCATGGAGACCGCACGGTCCTGGCTGCTGTGGGAACACCACCCAAAGCTGAGCAGGCTGAGCTGGGAGGGACCCCTGAGCCCCCAGGCCAGAGCTGTGCAGTGTCTGTGTCCCACCTTCTGACAGAGCCTGAAGGAGGTGAGTCCTGCCCCCGTCTCCTGACATCAGAAATCATAGACCTACTGTAATCTCCTAGGAGGAAATTCAGTCCAAGAATCATGCCCAGGTGTTCTGGCCCAGCTTTTAGAAAATGTACCACGTAGGCTGATTCAGATAGGCAGTTCTGAAAAAAGTGTGATTCTACTTGTAATTTAGCAGGAAACTCTTAGAACTCAGTTTAGAGTTCAGCACAATTGGGCGTTCATCCCAGTGCGGGGTTCATGTGAGATACGTGTCCAAGAGCAGAACAGAGAGGAAGCAGGCCTACTTTTTTAGGCTTAGGAAACTGCTGGTAGAAAAAGCAGTGCATATACATTCTATATTCCTTTAACTTACAGGAATTAAAGTTCTGCACTGTCAGCGAGAGAACAAGAGAGAGAAACAGAGAGTCAGAGAATGAATGCGGCTGCCTAGCATTCAACTCAGCGTGGGCGTGTGCCCTGGGTGCATTCAGGCAGGCCTGTGAATGTGCTTTCTTTCCTCTGAGTGGCCTCACTGAGATCATCTTGCTGAGCTGAATATCTTTTTTATCTTTTTTTTCTTCATGTATTAAGACATAGAAACTGTAGTCAACTACTCTTTTTGAGCTCAACTGAAGAAGCCAGGCTAAGTTTCACTCTTGTCACCCAGGCTGAAGTGCAGCAGCACGATCTCGGCTCATTCAACCTTCACCTCCTGGGTTCAAGCAATTCTCCTGCCTCAATCTCCCAAGTAGCTGGGATTACAGGCATGCACCACCACGCCCGGCTAAGTTTCGTATTTTTAGTAGAGACAGGGTTTTGTCATGTTGGCCAGGCTGGTCTCGAACTCCTGACCTAAGGCAATCCACCAGCCTCAGCCTCCCAAAGTGCTGGGATTAGAGGCGTGAGACAGCATGCCCGGCCAAGTGTGAGGCTCCTAATGAGAGCTGGCATACAGGTGTGGCAGGGACTTGAGCTGCTCCCCAACACATTCTCTCCCGTGGTGCACACTCACTGGGATGTAACCACCCAGCCAGGGACCACGTGCCAGGCTCTCGCTATTGAATGTGAGCTGTCAGACAAAATACATGCAATTAGGAGCCTCCTGGCCGAAGACAGGCCTGACGTTCTCCCTTTCTTGTGGTGACTAGTGGGATCTGGGAAGCCACATGGAGAAAGTGGCAGACCGCTGTCATCTGGGTCCCTAAATGATTGCATGGAGCAGAGCCATGCTGACCTGACTCATGCAACTAGTGAGGCAATGATGGCATATGACACATCGTGTTCCTTTGGGGTCAAAGCCAGTGAGCCTTTGGGCTCCATCTGTTACAGCAGCCTAGCCTGCCCAGCCAATACATGGGTCTCCAAGTCGACCTCCTCAAGAGTTTTCAAGGATAGGTTCTCATTTCTGCCTTCATTTCTCATATCAAACCTTACCCCTAGCCCTACCCTACCTCATAAAATATGAATCCACTGCATGCTACAGTGGGCCACTGGACTGAGGGTGAGGTTGGGGCTTCTGCTTCCTTATCTTTTCTAACTTTCCACAGCTCTGTTAAGCATAAACTGCATACAATTGTGGATAGAAAAAGAAAGACTGGAAGGAGGAAGGGATGCCTACTGTCTCCTGTGGCTCATCCAGGAGTCACAGCCAAGGGCTGTGATGGGGATTCCAGGCAGAGCCCAGGGCTGGGGCATTCACCACCTACCAGGGCTTCTCAAATCCTTCAGGAAGATACCTCTCACTGGCCCAGCCCCCAGGACAGTTTGATCTCAGAGACCCAGGTCCCAATGCTATCACAGTGGTTTCTTCCTTCCTTTCTTTTTTTTTTTGAGATGGAGTCTGGCTCTTGTCACCCAGGCTAGAGTACAAAGGTGCGATCTCAGCTCACTGCAACCTCTGCCTCCTGCGTTCAAGCGATTCTCCTGTCTCAGCTTCCCAAGAAGCAGGGATTACAGGCATGCACCACTATGCCCAGCTAATTTTTGTATTTTTAGTAGAGACGGGGTTTCACCATATTGGTCAGGCTAGTCTTGAACTCCTGACATCAGGTGATCTGCCCACCTCAACCTCCCAAAGTGCTGCGATTACAAGCGTGAGCCACTGCATCTGGCGTCATCAGAGTGGTTTGTAAACATTGTCCTGCAGGCCAGCTGTACCACATCCTCTGAGGAGTGTAGGAAATGTGGACTCCCCAGGCCACTGTCTGTGGTTCTGATCCAATGGAGCCAGGTAGGGCCAGGGAATCTTTTTTTTTCTTTTTTTTTTTTTCCACAAATTCCCCAGGGCAGAACTCACTGGAGATCCTGGTGGTCCTCTCTGTCCCCACTGACCTTTCAGGGGTTCAGTGGCAGGAGCCCTGCTGGTGGCTCCCCTCAGCCTCTCCTTCACAAGGGGACCTCTGCCTAGAGATCCCTCCCTCTCTGAGTGCTGCTGGCTGTGGACATAGTTAGGCCCAGATATTGAGCCCACTAGATGTTACAGGAGTCCTGGGTCACCCAGAAGCAGGCTGGGAAGGAGACTGGTCCTGACTTACTGCTCAGAAGCCACTGGCAAAGTCTACCTTGTGATGGAAGGTTCTCAAAGCACCGACACTACCCCCCCCCCATATCCCCCACCCCCGCCCGGTCTTTCAACTTTCTGAGACCCCAGAGGGGTCTCACTCAGTGTCCTTCGGGGTGGTGGGGTCCGACCAGGCAACCACTGGGGAGTCAGCTGGCGACAGTGCCTTGAGCTCTTCAGCCTCATCATCCTCAGAGGGCAGCTTCTTCCTGTAAAGACACGGATGTGGAGGGGGACTTCAGCAAGGACAGAGGGCCCAGGGAGAAGTGACATGACTTTGACCCCTAAAGATCACCTAGAACCAACTCCTAGATAGAGGATGGGGGTGGAGCATGAACCTCTGGTCCTTGTTTGCCTGGAGGGAGGGAAAAGGCAGAGGAGAGGGTCATAGTCACTCTCCAGACCTCAGTCTTCCCATCTGTTAAACGGCTTGGCATAAAGGTAACAGCATTGACTTGGTGTCGCACCCCAGTCCTGGCTCTTACCAGTGTGTGACCTCAGCAGATTGCTAAAACACTCTGAGTTACCTTAGTTTCCCCCTCTGTAAAATGGGGCTAAATCTACCCAAGTAAATGAGAGACTTATCACTCAGTTCTCAGCTGAAACTTCCTTCCCCACTCCCACTCTGGGTCTAAAGTCACCCACGTCATTCCCCTCCATTCTATCAGACCACCTTTTCAGCTATCAGAGAAGCCATGGGTCCAGTCTCCAGCTCACAGCGGGAACTTGGGCAAGTCCCATACCCTCCTGAGCTCCGGGCTCCCTGTCTGAAGAATGAGGACTAAATTGTCCTGGGGTCCTCTATCAGTCAGGAAGTCAGAGTCTGCCACAGAGTGCTGCCTTTTGGAGCCATTAGTGTCTTGGCTGATGATGTCTAGGTCTGAAATCCACCTGAATTTCAGAGACAAGAAGGTTCTTGCCCAACCCACCCCTGGCCTGATGTCGGCAGGTTGGAGCCTGGGCATCCGACTTGGTGGAAGAGGTGCCTTTGACACTACTTTATGTTAGCATTTTAGGGCTAACTCTCTGCTTTCTCCCACCCTCTGTCCCAAAAGTGAGAATGAATTGCTTTACTGGGGAATACAAAAGCCTGGGAAAGAGGAAAAAAGACCAAGAGAGAGAAAGTCCTTAATACCACCAAGAAAGCAAGCTCTAGTTTTAGAGAAAGAATCCTGTTTAAGAAAGAGTCGAACGAGCTGATGTAGAAACGCAAAGGCTGTGTCTGGAAGACGCTGCCAGCCAATATCTACCAATAGGAGAACATTTTATATGTCCATGAATTAAGTCCTGGTGGAGAAGAATGGTCATTCTTTTTATTTTTTTATTTTTTATTTTTATTTATTTATTTATTTTGAGACAGAGTCTCTCTCTGTCGCCCAGGCTGGAGTGCAGTGGCGAGATCTCAGCTCACTGCAACCTCCGCCTCCCGGGGTTCAAGTGATTCTCCTGCCTCAGCCTCCAGAGAAGCTGGGACTACAGGCATGTGGCACCATGCCCAGCTAATTTTTTGTATTTTTAGTAGAGTTAGAGTTTCACCATGTTAACCAGGATGGTCTCGATCTCCTGACCTCGTGATCCACCTGCCTCGGCCTTGCAAAGTGCTGGGATTACAGGTGTGAGCCACTGTGCCCAGCCAGAATGGTCATTCTTACTTCCATTAGCATTTAAAACATAGAAGGCTGAGTGCACATGAAACCTAGAGTCTGGGGATACGGGTATGCATGTCAGCACATGAAAGCTTATGTGTTAGCTCACAGGATGAGCATCAGATCAGTCAATAACATGGAGATGAGAGTTTAGGACTTGATCTGCTTTGGCTCTGTGACCCCACCAAATCTCACGTGGGATTGTAATCCCCAGTGTTGGAGGTGGGATGTGGCGGGAGGTGACTGGGTCATGGGGGCGGAGTTCTCATGAATGGTTTAGCGCCATCCCCACTTAATACTGTATAGTGAGTGAATTCTGATTGTTTAAAAGTGTGTGGCACCTCCCCACTTCTCTCTCAGTCCTGCTCCCGCCATCTGAGAACCCGCACCCTTTGCCTCCACCATGAGTACAAGCTCCCTGAGGCCTCCCCAGAAGTAGATACCGCCATGCTGCCTATACAGTCTGTGGAACAACAAGCCAATTAAACCTCTTTTTTTTTTTTTTGAGACAGAGTTTCACTCTGTCGCCCAGGCTGGAGTGTGCAGTGGCGTGATCTCGGCTCACTGCAACCTCCGCCTCCCAGGGTCAAGTGATTCTCATGCCTCAGCTTCCCGAGTAGCTGGGACTACAGGCACGTGCCACCATGCCCAGCTAATTTTTTGTGTGTATTTTTAGTAGAGATGGGGTTTCACCATGTTAACCAGGCTAGTCTTGAACTCCCAACCTCGGATGATTCACCCGCCTTGGCCTTCCAAAGTGCTAGGATAACAGGCATAAGCCACCATGGGTGGCCTCTCTCTTTTCTTTAGGAATTACCCAGTCTCAGGTGTTCTTCACAACAATGTAAGAATAGACTAATGGAGGAACTGAACCCGAGTTTATCAAAAATGGGCATAACATGGTAATACACACAGCGGAATCAGCAGGAGAAGGCTGGCTGTGGGGACGTGAAAATAAAATGCAAGTTGGGAGTGGTCGGACTAGAAAATGGTTAGCGGCTGGGCCCCTGCTGTGAAGGTCAGGCTGCAATCGCTAAACTCAACAGGGCTATCCTCAGCCTTGGCGAACACAGGGCAGCCTTGCTGCGGTCTTTAGCTGACACTGTGAAAGCAAAATGGTACAGCTGACTTCCAGAAAATAGGTCCTGGGACTTTGGTTTCCCAAGGGAAGTTCATGATAACTTTTTTTTTTTTTTTTCCGAGATGGAGTCTCGCTCTGTCACCCAGGCTGGAGCGCAGTGGTGCAAGCTCAGCTCACTGCAACCTCCACTTCCCAGGTTCAAACAATTCTCCTGCCTCCGCCTCCTGAGTAGTCAGGATTACAGGCACGTGCCACCATGCCCGGCTAATTTTTGTATTTTTAATAGAGACAGGGTTTCTGTGTCTACCATGTTGGCCAGGCTGGTCTTGAACTCCTGACCTCAGGTGATCCACTTGCCTCAGCCTCCCAAAGTGCTGGGATTACAGGCATGAGCCACTGTGCCAGGCCAGGGTTACTTTTTACCAGGGCCCTCACTTCTGAGAGGTTTAATCAGAAATGGAATCCACAGGCAGGCAGCTTCACCTTGGGACCAAGCCTGACAAGGATCTTCAGTGATGACTCTGCAATTCCCTGCAGAAGCTGAAAGCGCCAGACAGTCCCCACATTCCCCACTCTCCCCAGCTGGAGAGTCCGAGGAGGAGCCTCCCTCGGGTTTCTTCTCTAAGAGCATACCCCAGGGCCAAGCCCGGAGCTGCCCAAACCTGCTGATGTCAGCCCATCTTCCCAAGATGCTCACATCAGCAGAGGTTCCCACTCCAGCCCCTGAGGGCCAGTCACAGAGCTGGCAAGAGGATGCTGGGAGCAGGGGTCACCAAGGCCATCACTGTGCAGCCGCAACACTCTGCTGGGACCCAAACCCGAGTCTGCCAGTGTTCCAACCAACGCTCTTCCCCAGCCTCACCACCATGACTCCGGATTCCATCACTAGGGTTTCTAGGGGGATACAGGAGGGACATGTGGCATCCACCTTGATTCTAGAAGTTTCTGAAGTGATCCTGTTGCCCTCTGCCAACCCGCCTAGGATGGCAAAACTCATAGATTTACTTTTTTGCACTGAAAGTAACAAGAACAGCCCCACACAAGAAGAGTAGGGCCAAAAATCCCATTGCTGAGACCCAGCACAGGGCACTCTTCTGAGCCTAGAAAGTGCACACTGCCGCGGGGCACTGTGGCTCATGCCTGTAATCCCAGCACTTTGGGAGCCTGATCACTTGAGGTCAGGAGTTCCAGACCAGCCTGGCCAACATGGTAAAACCCCATCTCTACTAAAAATATAAAAATTAGTCAGGCGTGGTGGCGGGTACCTGTAATCCCAGCTACTTGGGAGGCTGAGGCAGGAGAATCTCTTGAATCTGGGAGGCAGAGGTTGCGGTGAGCCAAGACCACACCATTGTACTCCAGCCTGGGCAACAGGAGCAAAACTCTGTCTCAAAAAAACAAAAAACAAAAAAACCCAAAAACACAGAAGTGCAAGCTGCCCCAAAGAAGCCAGAGTGAGGACCTAAGCTGGCAGCTCCCGGTCCCCCGGCACCGCCTGTGCCTGCCCTGTGCTGAGTACCACAGGGTGCAGTAGCTCATCAAATTCTCACAATTCTAGTAACCAAGAGGCATTTCTGTCCTCGTCTTACACAGGGAAAATGGAGGCCTAGGGAGGTTAAATGACCCATGTTAAGACCCACGTCTTACAAGTGGTGCTCTGGGATTCACTCCAAGCCACTGCCTTAAGCTGCAAGGAGGGCCTTGCCCAAGCTAATCTATGGCTTTTGGGTTCTTGTCAGTTGCTCCCAATGTTCACTCTGTCCCTGCTCACAGTCAGCCCCACCGGCCTCGGCCTCTATAGAGAGGCAGGCCTCAGAACTCTCCCCTCTCAGGGCTGGGCTCAGGCAGAAGTTTCCTGCCCATTTCTCATAGTCACATTCAACCTGGCACTTGTTTCTTTATCTGGTTACTTGTTCACTGTCTTTCTCAGCCCCTCTAGAATGTCAGCCCCATGAGGGCAGGCTCCTGCCAGGCTTCTCCCTCATGCATCCCCAGGGATGAGCCTGGCACATACAGATGTTCAGTTCATGCTTGTGAATCCATGAATGACAGGGACAAGAGGAGCCTCACAGGCCCAGCTCACAAGCAGAAGGCCAGAGGCTTGGATTCCAGCCCCACATGACCTTGGTCCCCTCCCTCCCCTAAATATGCCACCCCCTACCCAGCCCAGCCTGCACCGTTTCCCTGCCCATATAAAGGGAACGGGGTAAATAGACCAGATGTCTATGACTGGAGCCATTTCTGGATCCCTTAATGGGCTTTGTACATAATTCAGCGAATTAAACATAAGAACTGATGAAGTTGTGAGCTGTACTCCCAGGCTCAGTGAAACTCTATCTCTTTTCTCTTTGTAAAGACTTCACCGCCCTCAGTTTGCTATACCCAGCCATCTCCATTCTGACAGGCTTCTGAGCAATTACTCAGTAGCTCATGGATGAGAGCAAAAATTAATTAAGAAGAAAGAACCATCTCTCCATCCAGCCAGTGCAGAGGCAGCACTGACAGCCTCCCTTAGCTTAAAAAGCACTGTCCTGCCCTTGACAGCTTGCCCGCAGCTGTACACAGAACCTTCTCCCAGGGACCTGGCTCCAGTTGTCCAAAAGCAGATCTAACCACTCAGCAACAAATTTATCTGAAGAGGTGTAGAAATGCGCACCACCTGGACCAGGAGTGTCACTTTTGAGAAAGGAGCCCAAGGGAAGAGAGGAGAAGACCAAACGCGTGATCATGGTGCCATTATGGATAGGGCCCAACAAGAGGGGGTTTGTTAAGTTCATTCCAGCACATGGAGCTGGAGGAATACTCGACAGCCATCATAAGTGAGCATTCAGGAGACAGCCCAGCAACATGGAAAAGGGTATATGGAATGAAACAGCACTGTAAACTGGATCCCTCCTCCAATTAAAACCACACAATTCCATGAGCCTAACCAAGGCATAGAGAAGGCAGAGCAGTAAAAACACCATCTAGGGAGGTGGGGTTGTAGATGATTATTTTTCTAATGTTCTATGGTATCTCCATTATATTTTCTTTTTTCTCTGTCTCTCTCTCTCTCGAGATGGAATCTCACTCTGTCACCTAGGCTGGAGTGCAATGGCATGATCTTGGCTCACCGCAACTGCCACCTCCCAGGTTCAAGTGACTTTCCTGCCTCAGCCTCCTGAGTAGCTGGGACTACAGGTGCACAGCACCATGCCCAGGTAATTTTTACATTTTTTTTAGTACAGATGGGGTTTTGCCATGTTGACCAGGCTGGTCTCAAACTCCTGACCTCAGGTGATCCATCTTCCTTGGCCTCCCAAAGTGCTGGGATTACAGGCATGAGCCACTGTGCCCAGCCCACATTATATTATCTAATAATACAACGCGTGGATGACACTGACAGCACAGGTAACAAAAGCAAAAAATAGACAAGTAGAATTATCTCCATCTAAAAAGCTTCTACATAGAAGGAAACAACAGAGTGAAAAGAAAGCCTAGAGAATGGGAGAAAATCTTTGAAAATTATATATTTGATAAAAAATAAGAAACTCCTACACCTCAATATCAAAACAAACAAACATTAATAACAAAAAAATAGACAAAGAACTCAAACAGACATTTCTCCAAAGAAGACATACAAATGGCTGGCAAGTATACGAAAACCTGCTTGACATCACTAATCATTGGTGTATTAGTCCATTTTGACATTGCTGTAAAGGATTATCTGAGACTAGGTAATTTATAAAGGAAAGAGGTTTCAGTGACTCACAGTTCTGCATGGCTGGGGAGGCCTCAAGAAACTTACAATCATGGTGGAAGGCAAAGGGGAAGCAAGGCACAGCCTACATGGCGGCAGGAGAGAGAGAGGGAGATAGAGAGAGAGAAGGGAAGTGCCACACTTTTTTTTTTTTTTGAGACAGAGTCTCGCTCTGTTGCCAGGTGCCAGGCTGGAGTGCAGTGGAGCGATCTCGGCTCACTGCAACCTCCGCCTCCTGGGTTCAAGCAATTCTCCTGCCTCAGTCTCCCAAGTAGCTGGAGCTACAGGCGCGTGCCACCATGCTCAGCTAATTTTTGTATTTTTTAGTAGAGACGGGGTTTCACCATGTTGGCCAGGCTGGTCTTGATTTCCTGACCTCGTGATCCGCCTGCCTTGGCCTCCCAAAGTGCTGCTATTATAGGCGTGAGCCACCGTGCCCGGCCAGTGCCACACTTTTAAACCATCCAACCCCATGAGAATTCACTCACTACCATGAGAACAGCATGGAGAGAAACACCCCCATGATCCATTCACCTTCCACCAGGTCCCTCCCTTGACACATGGGGAGTACAATTTGAGAGGAGATTTGGCTAGGGACATAGAGCCAAACCATATAATCAGGGAAATGCAAATCAAAACCACAATGAGATACCATCTCACACCTATTAAGATACCCATGATCAAAAAAAAAAAAAAAAAAACCAGAAAATAACAAGCATTGACAAATATGCAGAGAAATAGGAAAAATGGTATAGTCACTGTGGAAAACATGACGGTTCCTCAAAATATTATAAATAGGACTGCCATATGATCCTGCAATCCCTCTTCTGGGTGTTTATCCAAAATAATCAAAATCAGGATCTCAGAGATATTTGCACTCCCATGTTCATTGTAACATTTATTCACAATGGCCAAGAGATGGAAACGATAGAAATGTCCACCAACAGATAAATAGATAACGAAAATGCAGGCTGGGTGTGGTGGCTTACACCTGTAATTCCGCCACTTTGGGAGGCTAAGGCAGGTGGATTGCTTGAGCTCAGGAGTTTGGGTCTCAGTATGTTGCCCAAGGCTGGCTTCAATCTCTACAAAAAATAAAAAATTAGCTGGGTGTGATGGCATGTGCCTGTAGTCGCAGCTATTTAAAAGGCTGAGAAGGAAGAATTGCTTGAGCCCAGGAAGTTGAGGTTGCAGTGGGTGAGAAAGAAAGATAGAAAGACAGAAAGAAAGAAAGAAAGGCAGACAGAAAGAAAGACAGAAAGAAGGAAAGAAGGAAAGAAAGAAGGAAGGAAGGAAGGAAGGAAGGAAGGAAGGAAGGAAGGGAAGAAAGAAAGAAAGAAAGAAAGAAAGAAAGAAAGAAAGAAAGAAAGAAAGAAAGAGAAACGGAGAGAGAGAAGGAAAGAGAGAGAGGGAGGGAAGGAGGGAGGGAGGAAGGAAGGGAGGGAGGGAGGGAGGGAGGGAGGAAGGAAAGGAGGAAGGAAGGGAGGAAGGAGGGAGGGGGAGGCAGGGAGGAGGGAAAGAAAAAAAGGAGGGAGGGAGGGGGGAGGAGGAGGGGGACAGGGAGTGGAGGGGAGGTTGGTCACCAGGCTGGTCTTGAGGTATATCACGAGTATATCAAATGTGGTATATCCATACAATGGGATATTATTCAGCTTTAAAAAAGAAGAAAATCTTGTCATATGCTACAATGTGGACTAATCTTAAGGACATTGTTCCAAGAGAAATCAGCCAGTCCCAAAAAGATAAATACTGCATGATTCCACATATATGAGACAAGTAACGTAGTCAAACTCACAGAAACAGAAAGCAGAATGAAAAAGTAGAATGGTGGCTTCCAGGGGCTGGGGTGGGGTGAAGGGAAGAACAGGGAGTTGCTGTTCAATGGGTGTAGAGTTTCAGTCACACAAGATGAAAAGTTCTAGAGATCTGCTGTAAAATAATGTGCATATAGGTAATAATACCATACTGTACACTTAAAATTTAAGAGGGTTTTTTAAAAAAGTACTTGGTGAGTTATAATCACATGTAAGTTTTAATAAATAGCATCCTGTCAAAAATGAAATAAAATGAGGAGGTAGAAATTAATTCTGTAACATTTATTATGTATTACTATATAAATTATTTACTTTAAAAAGTTTTAATTTTTTTTTATTTTTTGAAATGGAGTCTTGCTATGTTGCCCAGGGTGGAATGCAATGGCACAATCTCAGCTCATTGCAACTTCTGTGTCCCAGGCTCAAGCAATTCTCATGACTCAGCCTCCCAAGTAGCTGGGATTACAGGAGTGCGCCACTACGCCTAGCTAATTTTTCTGTATTTTTAGGAGACACGGGGTTTTGTGAACTCCTGGCCAACAGGCTGTGGCTTCTGTGGCTTTGTGGCTTCTTTCAAATGATCCACTTGCCTCAGCCTCCCAAAGTGCTGAGATTACAGGCATGAGCCACTGTGCCCAGCTATTACTACATTATTTATTATATTATTCCTTCTAATTTATAGCTGAGGGCATTTGGGACAGGGCCTCCCATGAGACCTTTTACAAGAGCCCTAAGCCAGGAGTTAGGAGAACCAGGAAGGGGTGTCAGAGTCCCACTTCTGACACCAACTTGCTATGTGATTTTAGGCCAGCTGCTTCTCCCTCTGGCCTCATTCTCTTCATCTGCCAAATGAACAGGTGACACAGTGCTGAGAAAAGCCCAAGAGAAGCATAAAAGCTAACCTGTGTGTTCCCAAGGCTGAGTCTGGGACCGTGAGGGTGTCGGATTTGGCAGGAGATGGTAGCGGCAACACGGGTGAGGGTGGATTCTCTTCCACCATGAGGGGGTGCCCATCAGCATCAGTATCTTCCACCTGCACTTCCGGATGCTCTTTCGTGGCAGGCACTGGGGGAGAAGGAGAGGAGAGAGTCAGAAAGAGACAAAAGCCAGGTCCCAGGAGCCTGGCTGTGTTCTTGAAGAAAACCACAGAAAGCATGTTTGGAGGGGGCTCTGGCAGTTTCACTTCCCAATAGGGAGCACAGAAAAGCTCTATGCAGGGGGTGCAAAAATGCAGTGCCCAGGGTCCTCTGAGGGTCATCACCACCCCAGCCACCGGCCCAGGAGCCACAAAAGAAGCCACAACGTCACAGAAGCCACAGAAACTCCCAGACACAGCCTGGAGCCCAGCTCTCCTAGCTCTCCAAGCCCAGCTTGTTTTTTCCTGCACTTGAACAAGCTCTAAGGAGCTGAGGCAGTGACGGCACCCAGAGAGGGCACAGAAAGCCTAGGGAGCCAGAGTCCTGGCGCCTGGCCTAGCATAGCCTGAATCAGCTGCTTCCCCGGTCTGAGCCTCAGTTTCCCTACCCAAGGTAGGCTGACCATGCCTTCCCAGGCCTGTAGGGAGAAGTCAGAGGCACAAGTCCTCATATGGTTTTAAAAAAATTATTTTATTTGTTTATTTTGGATATGGGGGTCTCACTCTGTCACCCAGGTTAGAGTACAGTGGCACAATCACAGCTCACTGCAATCTCTGCCTCCCAGGCTCAACTGATCCTCCCAGCAGCCTCCTGAGTAGCTGGGACCACAGACACACACCACCATGCTCTGCTAATTTTTGTATTTTTTGTAGAGATAGGGTCTCACCATGTTGCCCAGGCTGTGGACGAACTCCTGAGCTCAGGTGATCCTCCTACCTTGGCCTCCCAAAGTGCTGGGATTACAGGGGTGAGCCACTGGGCCCGGCCAGCCTCACATCCTTAAAGAGCATCAAATGGGGAGAGATCCAAGATGGCCGATTAACGACAGCTCAGGATTGTAGCACCCAGTGAAAGCGCAGAGAGCGAGTGGACGCCGCACTTTCAGACGAATTTTTGTTGCCCACAGACTAGGAGATTCCAGGCGGAGGAGCCACACGGGTCGCCAGCGCGACTTTTTTGGCCGGCGCGGCTATTTTGCCAGTGCCCCAGCACGGCGCTTCTCGGCGCGGAGTATACGGGACGACTCCGGCTCGGCTGGTCCCGTCCCCACAGGGAGAACAGCAATTGGAAGCGCTGAGAACTGAGAGTTTCACAGTAAGCACAGCTGAACCGGGAAGGTCCAGCTGTG